>JBCFYV010001367.1:0-53252 GCA_039000515.1 Timema cristinae | reverse complement strand
GCAGGAAAGTGCTAATTTTACGTCCGGGACCCTCATTAACGCAACCGGTCTTTTCTCAAGGTAGGGTACCCGGTTGTCATCCCTAAGGCTCTTCTACCAAGATATTACAACCGCGCAATTTCATTCGGGAGCTCAAGGCAGTGGAAATCCAATAATAAACAGAGAAGAGCCGGGTTAGTTGCCAAGGTCGTCAACGTAAAGGCCAAAGGCCTCTGTGCAGGATGAACGGTGGGGGAAAGGAAGAAAAAGGTAAGGATAGATAAAGCGAAGGGGGAAGAGTGAAAAAAAGGGTGGGAAAGTGAAGGAAGAAGAAAATGATGTGAAAGGAAAGATATAGGATAGGTTTGTCCCACACGAGGTACGTCCTGCACAGAAGCCTCCCCTTTTAGTCGCTTCTTACGACAAGCAGGGGTTACTGCGGACTATTCTAAACCCCGTCCCGCAGGGGGGCGTAGGGTCTTTCAACGGTCAGATATAGCCGACCGACACTCCTTGCTCCAACGGGGTCGGTGGCGCGGATTTATGGTTGAAGACCTCACCTCCGATATGACCATCGACGTTAACCGACCTGGACACACCTATCGGGGACACACCAACACCACTTGGCATTGACATCGGCTCTGCAAGCCGAGCGGCGGCTGAGGATGAACCATAGAAGAAGAAGGACTACCAGACCTAGATACATTGAGGACCTAGTATGAAGAGGTAGACCGACTCCTAACCCACGAACTAGATGGCCAAGAAAACTGGACAGCCTAATAGAAGAACTAGGAATCGAAATAATTGAAGACCCACCTCTGGAGGCGAAACAACACCCAAGGCCCAGGCTGAACAGGGACTCTGCGCCAGAAAATGTCATCGGAGACGATAATGAAGAAGCAGGCGAACCCGGGAACGCCTCACCTTTCCCAGCCTTGGAACGAGAAGTAATGACATCATGGTCGAGCAAGGCTGCCCCTTCATAGCCTTGGAAGACTGCGTCTATACCACACAGGGCGTCCGCCCAATCCAGCCGATCCTGTGGAACAATAAAAGAAGATTTCCCTCCATCGCCGGTGGAGCGTATCTCCCCAGACTCCAGAGGCCCCACACACGTTCATCAAGAAACGGACGTCACCCCCATGGACACTATCATCAAGGACCTCAAACAACAAGGCATCCGATCAAACGAGAAGATGTCTACGACGTTTTCCCCCTATTTGTCGTACCTAAGGCAAATAGGGGGATTAGAGTCATCCACGACATGTCCAGGTGGATAGAACACATCCACACACAGACCTTTTCTCTACGGACAGCAGGCGCAGCCATCGAAGAGATCCCTCCACACCATTTTCTGTGGAAGATAGATCTCAAATCGGGTTTTTACCAATTTCCGACATCAGAGGGATCGCAAAGACACGCCGAAGTCTACTTCGGAGGACGAAAATACGTGATGACCCGCCTCCCGATGGGACACAGCCTCTCCCCGTCAATCCTACAGAGGAGCGAAAGAATCAATCGCGGCCATCGAGGAGGTATTCACCGGGACGCGGGGCATCGCGTACCTGGACGACTGGCTCTTCCACAGCCAGATCAAGAACAACTGTACCATGTACCAGAGCTGATCACAACCCTCGGGCTAACGATTAACGAGGACAAGTCATCTACGAGACCAGCCCAACGCCTAACATACCTTGGGTTCGAGATCGATACCACCAATCAACCCTCACACTCTCAGATGTCGCCAGGAACAAAGCAAGCATACGATACGAAACTACAAGAGCTACAGACCACAGCGTTAAACGGATAGCCGGATACATGAGCTGGGTCGCTTACAACCTAAAGTGGACCAGCTACGCTGTCGCCCGGCTATACCGCCGACAATCGGCAATCGCAGAGACACTCCTCGGGCTACTACGCTGGAATACATGCAAGTGGGGACGAAGTAACAACAGACCGGTTTACATCTTCGCCGTGCTACGCCATGGTAAAATTGCCGCCTGCTGCCCGGAACTTGGAGAGGCCTGGGTACAGCGACTTCGTCAAGCTACAGAAATCAACAGAGCAGAAATAGTCGCCGGACTACTAGCACTACGATGGTGGCACTAACAAGACCGAGACGACACCCCACCAATAAGTCTAGGAGTGGATAACACTACTCTCTTCCATAGCCTCCCCTCTGGAAGGGCCTTGTTTTCAACGACGACAAGATCAGATCTCTACAGCTCTACGTCAGCAATCTCCTACGCAACAGAGAATGGAAGATCTTTTGGACACCCGCGGAATACAACCAAGCGAACCACCCATCACGAAAGGACCTGGACAGCCTACTAAGGATCGAAGCGGTAGAAGCAGGGCGCTTCGACATCTCGACTGTGCCATCAAATAGGTTAAGTTTATTGTATATCTGACCATGTATAATTTGTCTATATATCACTTGTATCACTTGAAGGAATAAAGGCCTAGCCGCCGCCTCCTCGTGCCTCCTTCGGCTGTCCCTCCTGGGACCCTCCAGTCGCTAATCCACACCACCTCGGCACGAGAGACTATAAAAGCGGCGGCTGGACGGACTCAGGACGTCAGTCGGAGCCAGGCACGGGGAGCGGCAACAACAAGTGACAACTCCCTTGCAAACATTGAGGAACCTGTGAGGCTCCACCTTCACCCGTATATGAGTTGTATTGCTCAACAGTATTTCAAATATCGCCATTATATTTGAAGACTGTGTGTCAGTCGTGGTCTGAATCATGATGGTGCCATCATGCAGTTTCCTTTTTGAGACTTCCAATTTCGCTGCTCCATTTATCACTCTTTCGATGATAAATGGACTAACACGTTTCAGGTTTTCATTGTCCTCTACTCGAGACATTACCAGGAAGCGGGGCTCAGGCCTCACCACTTCCTGGATTTTTCCTAATATAGGGCTAAAACGGCCTTACCCGTTTCCGCCTTTGTCAATATTACGGGCCTGAGAGGGACCGGGCAATGAGTTGCCAGCAGTGTTTGGCAGTACGTGCCAGCGGTGACAATGTTATGGGGCATGCCGTGATTGGGGACAACCTACACAGTACTCGGATCGTAGACCCAGGGTGACCCAAGTTGGTACTACCACATGTGGCACCGTTAACTGACCCTACGAGAGGCCCTATACGACGCTAGACATGACTACCTTCGCATGGGGCATCGCCGAGGGAGAGGTCATTGAAGCAAGTGGGTGTAGGAAAGTGCCAATTTTACGTCCGGGCCCTCATGAACGAAACAAATCTTTTCTCAAAGTAGGGCACCCGGTTATTGTAATCCCTGAGGCCATTCTACTATGGTATTGCAACCGGTGCACTTTCATTCAGGAGCTAAAAGCAGTGGTATCCAATAATATTATTATTATTATTATTATTGTGGTTTAAAGGCCCATCGACACATCTAGGTCATTAGGGCCTTGAAATATATTAAAACCATAATAAAATCCCCATAGGGGAAAGAGATAAAACATTCACCATCTGAGACACTCCATAGGAGTGCTCAAATGGGCTCTTGGTATAAATTAAGTGATACACCTGCTAAAAAAAAACCACAAGTGTATCACTCCAATAAAAAGACAAAACAAACATATTAAAATATAACACGTTAAAAAGACAAAACATGTTAAAATGATAATACGTTAAAAAGACAAAACAACATGTTAAATTGTAATAAAACTGTTAAAAAGATCTCAATATGAGATATTATCCAAAAGAGCCACTTTATAAAAGTGACTCAAATGGCATTAAAAAGATCCGCCTGGCGTATAAAACGGAGTAAACAAATAACTCCATCCGCACTATCGCGTAATAAAAAACGTAAGTCACCTTTAAAATCAAGAGCCAGACGGATAGGGGCTAGTTTGCGACACTCCACCAAAATGTGATGCACACTAAGGGAGTATCACAAAACTCACACACTGGAGGTGGATCCCTCTTAATAAAAAACTATGGGTCAATGCAGTATGCCCGACGCGGAGTCTCGTCACGATGACCTCCTCTCTTCTAGACTTTCGTATAGAAGAGGGCCATCGCGACACACCGTCCCTGATGGACCGCAGCTTGTTCTGAGCAGGGGTCGAGACCCACTGCTCGTGCCAGGTGCGTAAGACCCCACGCCGAACATAACCCTTTAGATCTAAAAACATGACACCCAAACTCGCTCCGGAGGCATACGTGCTGCCTCCTTGGCCGCCCGGTCCGCCAGTTCATTTCCTGGAAGACCAGCGTGACCAGGAATCCAGCAAAAGGCGAGCCGGGTGCTTAATGAATCAATTTTTAAAAATTGTTCGTGAATCATCTGCACGAGAGGATTCCACGAGTAGAGAGTGGACAATGCCAACATAGCACTCATGGAATCCGTGCAGATGAGAACAGAACGGTGACACTTACGATACACAAAACACAGAGATTTAAAAATGGCGTATAATTCAGCCATAAAAACACTGGATTCACCAGGTAAAACCAAATTTAAAATTGTTTCCCTCCACAACAAATGCGCATCCCACGGAAGCCCCACACTTGGAGCCATCCGTATAGATGCGCTCAAAGCCCTGAAAGCGAGTGGAGAGGAGCTCATTAAATGTCCTCTCATATATAATCGGCGGGGTGGTCGCTTTAGGGAACTTGGCAAGATCATAATGGAATTGAGGTAGGCGAATCTTCCAGGGAGAAACTCGACCTGGGTATGTGGGGATAGCCTTTGGCAGGACTATCCCACACGTGTCGAATACCGATAGCATCCTGATCCCAACCGGCCTTGTACTACGCCATTTGGTTTCATACAAGACACGGTTAGGGGGATGAAACACAGGTCGGTAGGCAACATGCTCCGGCATGCAGTGAAGTTTTGAAACGTAAGATGCCAGAAGATAGGACCGCCGGTAAGAGAGAGGGGGCTCACCGGCGTCGGCACAGATGCTGACGACTGGACTGGTACGAAATGCACCAGTAGCCAGTCGTATGCCAGCATGGTGGACACTATCCAGCATCTTCAACGCCGAAGGTCTCGCTGATGCATACACAAAACTGCCGTAATCTAGTTTCGATCTTACCAAGGCCCTATACAGGCGCATCAAGGTTTCCCTATCAGCCCCCCAGGACCGACCGCTAACCACTTTAAGCAGGTTGAGTGCTTTTATGCACCTCGCTTTCAGGTCTTTGATGTGGGGAATCCAGGTTAATTTAAAATCAAATAAAAGTCCCAGAAACTTTACGGTCTCCGAGACAGGTAAAACAACGTGATTCATTAAAATATTGGGGACTTGTTGTATTCCACGTAATCTATGGAAGTGGACGACCGTCGTCTTGGCTGAAGAGAAGCGAAAGCCATTACGCGATGCCCACGACCATAGATTGTTGACAGAGAGTTGTATCTGCCGTTCAGCCCTGTGGAGACTCGATGAACTACAATAAATTGCGTAGTCATCCACAAAGAGGCATGAACGGACAGGAAGGTGTACGTTGTCCACAATGCCATTTATTGCAATGGCGAACAACGCACAGCTTAAAATACAGCCCTGGGGCACCCCATTTTCTTGAATAAAATCATCGGATAAGGTGTTGTTTAACCTTACCCGAAAGTGTCTATCTGACATAAAATTAGCTATAAAAACAGGGAGGTTCCCACGGAACCCCCAGTTAAAAAGGGTCTTTAAAATGCCGTACCGCCATGTGGTATCGTACGCTTTCTCCAAGTCAAAGAAAAACTGCCAAAAGATGCTGTTTATGGAGAAAGGCGTCACGAACTGCCGTCTCGAGACGGACGAGATGATCCACGGTAGATCGGTTGCGGCGAAAACCACATTGAATATTTGATAGTAGATTGCGGGATTCTAAATACCATATTAATCGTTTATTTATCATTTTTTCCAATATTTTGCATACACAACTAGTTAAGGCTATCGGTCTATAACTAGTTGGTTCTAATTTTTCCTTGCCACTTTTATATAGAGGGATAATTGTTGCTTGCCTCCACAGTGTTGGGAACTGACGAGATTCCCAAACACTATTGTAGAGGTCCAACAGACATGCTCGTCCAGCAGGGGGTAACTGGCGCAACATTTCATAATTAATGTCGTCGGGGCCAGGAGCTGTGCTACCCGCCTGGGACATGGCATAGGTCAGTTCATCTAAAGTAAAGGGGGAGTTGTAATCCTCCCCCTGACTCTGACCAAAGTCAATAGAATGGCGCTCTATGTTCCGCTTATGCGCTGCAAACTCATTTGAGTAGCTTGCAGTGCTAGATATGGCGGTGAACATAGAGCCCAATACATTGGCGACCTCCACAGGGGAGGAGACAAGCGTACCATTTGACATGGAGGGCAGGTATGTTATTGATGGTATTTTTGCTACTACGTAATTTACGAATATTGTCCCAAACCTTAGTTGTGGGAGTGGAAATTGTAAGGGTAGTTATAAACTGTCTCCAAGACTCTCTTCTGCTTTCACGAATGATACGGCGAGCTCGAGCACGCATAATCCGGAATGATTCTAGATTATCCAAGGTAGGACGCCGATGGAAGAGACGTAATGCTCTTCGACGGTCAGAAATGGCCAATCTACACTCCTCGTTCCACCAGGGAACAGGATGGTGGCGCGGGTTTGGCGAGGATTTAGGGATAGATTCCCTCGCCGCCATGATGACCGTCGAAGTAAAATGGGCAATATTAACATCGACGTCCGGAGAAAGGGGTTGTACAAATACGGCGAGCTCGCGAAATTTATCCCAGTCAGCACGTTTAAGCACCCATTGTGGTGCACGTGCTATACCGGGAGGGTCTTCAATTAGCGAAAGCAAAATGGGAAAGTGATCGCTGCCACATAGATCCGAGTGGATTATTATTATTATTTATTATTGTGGTTTAAAGGCCCATCGACACATCTAGGTCATTAGGGCCTTGAAATATATTAAAACCATAATAAAATCCCCATAGGGGAAAGAGATAAAACATTCACCATCTGAGACACTCCATAGGAGTGCTCAAATGGGCTCTTGGTATAAATTAAGTGATACACCTGCTAAAAAAAAACCACAAGTGTATCACTCCAATAAAAAGACAAAACAAACATATTAAAATATAACACGTTAAAAAGACAAAACATGTTAAAATGATAATACGTTAAAAAGACAAAACAACATGTTAAATTGTAATAATACTGTTAAAAAGATCTCAATATGAGATATTATCCAAAAGAGCCACTTTATAAAAGTGACTCAAATGGCATTAAAAAGATCCGCCTGGCGTATAAAACGGAGTAAACAAATAACTCCATCCGCACTATCGCGTAATAAAAAACGTAAGTCACCTTTAAAATCAAGAGCCAGACGGATAGGGGCTAGTTTGCGACACTCCACCAAAATGTGATGCACACTAAGGGGAGTATCACAAAACTCACACACTGGAGGTGGATCCCTCTTAGTAAAAAACTATGGGTCAATGCAGTATGCCCGACGCGGAGTCTCGTCACGATGACCTCCTCTCTTCTAGACTTTCGTATAGAAGAGGGCCATCGCGACACACCGTCCCTGATGGACCGGAGCTTGTTCTGAGCAGGGGTCGAGACCCACTGCTCGTGCCAGGTGCGTAAGACTCCACGCCGAACATAACCCTTTAGATCTAAAAACATGACACCCAAACTCGCCTCCGGAGGCATACGTGCTGCCTCCTTGGCTGCCTGGTCCGCCAGTTCATTTCCTGGAAGACCAGCGTGACCAGGAATCCAGCAAAGGCGAGCCGGGTGCTTAATGAATCAATTTTTAAAATTTGTTCGTGAATCATCTGCACGAGAGGATTCCACGAGTAGAGAGTGGACAATGCCAACATAGCACTCATGGAATCCGTGCAGATGAGGACAGAACGGTGACTACTTCGGTAAACAAAACACAAAGATTTAAAAATGGCATATAATTCAGCTGTAAAAACACTGGTTTCATTAGGTAAACCAAATTTAAAATTGGATCCTTCCACAACAAAAGCACATCCCACGGAGACTCCAGATTTAGAGCCATCAGTGTAGATGCGCTCAAATCCGTGAAAGCGAGTGGAGAGGAGCTCATTAAAAGTCCTCTCATATACAAAGTTTGGGGTGGTCGCTTTAGGGAACTTGGCAAGATCAAAATGGCATTTCGGAGGGCGTATTTTCCAGGGAGTAACTCGACCTGGTGATGTGGGGATAGCCTTTGGCAGGACTATCCCACACGTGTCGAAAACAGATAGCATCCGGATCCCAACCGGCCTTGTACTACGCCATTTAGTTTCATACAAGACACGGTTAGGGGGATGAAATACAGGGCGGTAAGCAACATTATTTGGCATGCAATGCAGTTTCGACACGTAAGATGCCAGGAGGTAAGACCGCCGGTAAGAAAGAGGGGGCTCACCGGCGTCAGCACAGATGCTGACGACTGGACTGGTACGAAAAGCACCAGTAGCCAGTCGAATGCCAGCATGGTGGACGCTATCGAGCATCTTTAACGCCGAGGGTCTAGCGGAACCATATACAAAACTGCCGTAATCAAGTTTTGATCTCACCAAGGCTCTATAGAGACGCATCAAGATTTCCCTATCAGCACCCCAAGAGCGACCACTCACAACTTTAAGTAAATTCAAAGCTTTAATACACCTCGCTTTCAGGTCTTTGATGTGGGGGATCCAAGTTAGTTTAAAATCGAATAAAAGTCCCAGGAACCTTACGGTCTCGGAGACAGGTAAAACAACGTTGTTCATTAAAATATTGGGGGCTGGCTGTATTCCACGTAATCTATGGAAGTGGACGACAGTCGTCTTGGCCGCAGAGAAACGAAAGCCATTACGAGATGCCCACAACCATAGATTGTTTACAGCTAGTTGTATCTGTCGTTCAGCCCTGTGGAGACTTGATGAACTGCAATAAATTGCGTAGTCATCCACAAAAAGGCATGAACGAACAGGTAAGCGCACGTTGTCTACAATGCTATTTATCGCAATAGCGAACAACGTGCAGCTCAAAGGACTTCCTTGGGGCACCCCATTTTCTTGAATAAAATCATCGGATAAGGTGTTGTTTAACCTTACCCGGAAGTGTCTATCCGACATAAAATTAGCTAAAAAAATAGGGAGGCTCCCCCGGAACCCCCAATTAAAAAGGTTTTTTAAGATGCCGTAACGCCATGTAGTATCGTACGCCTTCTCCAAATCAAAGAAAACAGCCAAAAGATGCTGTTTATGGAGAAAGGCATCACGAACAGCAGTCTCAAGACGGACGAGATGATCAACCGTGGATCGGTTACGGCGAAAACCACATTGAATATTGGATAGCAGATTGCGGGATTCTAAACACCATATAAGTCGTTTATTTATCATTTTTTCTAATATTTTGCATACACAGCTAGTTAAGGCTATCGGTCTATAACTAGTTGGCTCTAATTTATCCTTGCCACTCTTATATATTGGTATAACGGTTGCTTGCCTCCACAGTGTTGGGAATTGACGAGATTCCCAAACACAATTGTAGAGGTTTAAGAGGAACACCCGTCCAGCAGGGGACAGTTGGCGCAACATTTCATAGTGGATATCATCCGGGCCAGAAGTTGAATTGCCCGCCTGGGACAGGGCATAAGTAAGTTCCTCTTTAGTAAAGGGGGAGTTATAGTCCTCCCCCGACTTTGGCCAAAATCAATAGTAAGGCGCTCGATGCTGCGCTTATGCACCGCGAACTCGTTAGAGTAGCTCGCAGTGCTAGAAATATTGGCGAACATCGAGCCCAATACATTGGCGACCTCCATAGGGGAGGAGACAAGTGAACCGTTTGACATAAGTGCGGGTATATTATAAATGTTATTTTTGCTACTACGTACTTTACGAATGTGATCCCAAACCTTGGTTGTGGGAGTGGAAATAGTAAGGGTAGAAATAAACTGTCTCCAAGACTCTCTTCTGCTTTCTCGAATGATACGGCGAGCTCTAGCACGTAGAATCCGGAATAACTCCAGATTCTCCGAAGTAGGACGTCGATGAAAGAGACGTAGGGCCCTTCGACGGTTAGAAATAGCCAGCCGGCATTCCTCGTTCCACCAGGGAACAGGACGGTGGCGCGGGTTTGGCGAGGTTTTAGGGATGGATGCCCTCGCCGCCGCTATGACCGTCGAAGTAAGTTGCACAGCCTTAACATCGACGTCAGGAGGATGGGGTTCGTCGAATACGGCGAGCTCGCGGAATTTATCCCAGTTAGCACGTTTGAGAACCCATTGGGGGAACCTTGCTGTACTGGGAGGATCTTTAACTTGTGAAAGCAGAATGGGAAAGTGATCGCTGCCACATAGGTCCGAGTGAACCTCCCAAAGGAAGTGAGCAGCAATCCCAGGGCTACATAGAGCTAGGTCGATGGCAGAGGATACACCATTAAAGGTGGAGAAGTGTGTCTGGGTCCCGGTGTTCATTAACACCAGGTTTCCCGAGACAAGAATATCCTCTACCATCCTCCCGCGGGTGTCTGTAAAATTAGACCCCCACACCAGGTTATGCGCATTAAAGTCCCCCAGGATGATATAGGGGGCGGGAAGTTGTATAAAGAGGGCCTCTAGAGTCCTCTTGGAAACACGTTCACCTGGTGGGAGGTAAATGCAGCATACGGTTACCTCCATAGGAAGGGAGGCTCTGACAGCAATCACTTGGAGATCAGAGACAATATTTATAAACTTATGATATATGTTGCTACGTGCAAATATAGCTACACCTCCGCTAGCCCGATCAAAGAGTGGCTTGTCGGTACGATACACATCGTACCCACGAAGCATCGGGTTGTCAGTTGGGCGGAAGTGGGTTTCCTGCAAACACAAGATGGGAGGATGCAGGGAAGAAATTAGTAGTTTAATTTCCTCTGCACGAGCATAGAAACCCCTACAATTCCATTGTAGTATCGACATTATTTATTAATATATAATTTAATTAAATATCCTCACAATCCATAACACTATCCTTTAAAAATAAAAATTTATTGAGGACTTTTTTAGGTCCTCTTGCTTTTCCCAATCTCTCTTGGACCTCCCGCTTCAGGAGAGGCTTTGGTTTGTCCTGTAGAGACTGGGACGGGGGATCCTTACGCGAAGGCTTTGTTAAAGCCTTCGACGCTTTTTTTAAAGTTATTTTTTCGGCGGTCCCTTGCTGGTCCTTCCCCAAGGCACCAGTGGGACTCGCCTTTGCGACCTCGCCTGTACCACCACTCATCCCGACCTCCGACGTTCCTGAGGCGGGGTTGAGCGGCTCGACAACGGTCGCAGATGGTTTAGGACCCCGAGGAGGACTCGGGGGTGTTCCTCGAGTGGGGCTCGGCGGGGTTCCTCGAGGACTCGGAGGGGGTCCACGAGGAGGGGTGGGGGGTGTTCCCCGAGGAGGCCTCCTCGGGGGTAAAGGTGGTGGAGGCGACTTCGGCGGGGGTGTCGCCCCATGTACTAATTTTGGCACCACCATAGATGGTGCTGGCTGTCTTTTAGTGTCTCGAGTAGAGGCGATTGGCACAGGTCGTGTAGGCGTTTTGGCGATATTAACTGCGCAATGACAGTTGGGGCAATTTATGTTCTGGCTTACAATTTGACTATAAGATGTCTGAAATACCGGAGCTTGACTGGATACATATTCCTTGCGGGCCTGGGAATAAGGGATCTTCTTTTCACATTGGATCTCCAGGACTTTTTTCTCCACCTTCCATTTCGGACAGGTCCGAGACCAAGCAGAATGCGGACCCTTGCAGTTGATGCAGCACTTAGGAGACTCACACGGTGTATCGTGAGCCTCCTGTCCGCAATCCGCACAGGTTGGCCTTCCACGGCATCTCAGCTTCGTATGCCCAAATTCCTGGCACTGAAAACAGCGCCGAGGGTTAGGGACATACGGCCGGACCCTGAGCACGTGGAAGCCTGCTCGAACCTCCTTTGGGAGGATGGGAGTCGCAAAGGTGAGGATATATGTATCCGTCTTTTTCTCTTGTCCGTTCTTTTTGTTAATGATACGGTAGACCTCGGTGACATGCTGGGGGGAAAGCTCCTCACAGATCTCCTCAATGCTTACGCAGTCGAGGTCATAACAAGTGACCACTCCCTTGCAAACATTGAGGAACCTGTGGGGCTCCACCTTCACCTGTATATTTGCCGTATTACTCAACGGTATTTCAGAGATCGCCATAATATTTGAGGATTGTGTGTCGGTCATAGTCTGAATCATAATGGTGCCATCACGCAGTTTCCTTATTAAAACGTCAGATTTTGCTGCTCCATTTATCACTCTTTCGAGGATAAATGGGCTGACACGTTTCAGATCTAGACTTTCTTCAACTCGAGACATCACCAGGAAGCGGGGCTGGGGCCTCACTACTTCCTGGCTTTTTATCAAGACAGGGCTGGACGGCCTTACCCGTTTCCGCCTCTTATCATTAATACGGCCCTGTGAGGGGCCGGGCAGTGAGATGCCAGCGGAACTTGGCAGTACGGTGCCAGCGGACAGTAAGGTGTCAGCTGTGACAAGAGACTCAATCATGAGTGGGAGGACAACCTGCAAAAGTACTCGGATCGTAGACCCAGGTTGATCCCAGTTGGTTCTACCACATAGGGCCCTGTTAACTCTTCCGACGAGAGGCTCCATAAGACGCTAGACATGACAACCTTCATATGGAGCATCGCCGGAAGAGAGGTCACCGCAGCAAGTGTATGCAGGAAAGTGCTAATTTTACGTCCGGGACCCTCATGAACGCAACCGGTCTTTTCTCAAGGTAGGGTACCCGGTTGTCATCCCTATGGCCCTTCTACCAAGATATTACAACCGGCGCACTTTCATTCGGGAGCTCAAGGCAGTGGTATCCAATAATTAACAGAGAAGAGCCGGGTTAGTTGCCAAGGTCGTCAACGGAAAGGCCAAAGGCCTCTGTGCAGGATGAACGGTGGGGGAAAGGAAGAAAAAGGTAAGGATAGATAAAGCGAAGGGGGAAGAGTGAAAAAAAGGTGGAAAGTGAAGGAAGAAGAAAATGATGTGAAAGGAAAGATATAGGATAGGTTTGTCCCACACGAGGTACGTCCTGCACAGAAGCCTCCCCTTTTAGTCGCTTCTTACGACAAGCAGGGGTTACTGCGGGACTATTCTAAACCCCGTCCCGCAGGGGGGGATCCGAGTGGACCTCCCAAAGGAAGTGGGCAGCGATCCCGGGGCTACATAGAGTTAGGTCGATGGCAGAGGATACACCATTAAAGGTGGAAAAGTGTGTCTGGGTCCCGGTGTTCATTAACACCAGGTTTCCCGAGACAAGAATATCCTCTACCATCCTCCCGCGGGCTTCTGTATAATTAGACCCCCACACCAGGTTGTGTGCGTTAAAGTCCCCCAAGATAATATAGGGGGCGGGAAGTTGTTTAAAGAGGGCCTCTAGGCTCCTCTTTGAAACACGTTCACCTGGTGGGAGGTAGATGCAGCATACAGTTACTTCTATAGGAAGGGAGACTCTGACAGCGATCACTTGGAGATCAGATACAATATTTATAGACTTATTATATATATTGCTACGTGCAAGTATAGCCACACCTCCGCTAGCCCGATCGAAGAATGGCTTGTCGGTACGATATACATCGTACCCACGAAGCATCGGGCTGTCAGTTGGGCGGAAGTGGGTCTCCTGCAAACACAATATGGAAGGATGCAGGGAAGAAATTATTAGTTTAATTTCCTCTACACGAGCATAAAAACCCCTACAATTCCATTGTAGTAGCGACATAAGTTATTAGTATGAAATTTAATTATCCTCGCAATCCATTTCACTATCCTTTAAGAATAAAAATTTGTTGAGGCCCTTTTTAGGCCCTCTTGCCTTTCCCAGTCTCTCCTGTACCTCTCGCTTCAGGAGAGGCTTCGGCTTATTTTGGAGAGACTGGGTAGTCTGATCCTTGTTCGAAGGCTTTAAGGCCTTCGACGCTTTTTTAATAAAAATTTTTTCGGCGGTCTCTCGCTGGTCCTTCTTCAAGGCACCAGTGGGACTCGCCTTAGCGGCCTCAACTGTTCCGCAACTCGTCCCCACCTCCGGAAGCCCAGAGGTGGGTGTGAGAGGCTCAACAACGGCCGCCCTTGTTTTAATGCCCCGAGGCGGGCCCGGGGGGGTTTCCCGAGGCGGGCTCGGGGGTGTTCCCCGAGGCGGGCTCGGGGGTGTTTCCCGAGGCGGGCTCGGGGGTGTTCCCCGAGGCGGGCTCGGGGGTGTTCCCGAGGTGGGCTCGGGGGAGTTCCTCGAGGAGGTCTCCTCGGGGGTATAGGTGGGGGAGACGATCGTTGTGGCGGTTTGGCCTCCTTTAAAAATTTAGGCGCCACAGAAGTTGGCGCGGAATCAACATAAATGTCTCGAGAAGAGACCAATGGCACTGGTCGCGTTGGCTCCTTAGCAATATTAACTGCGCAATGGCAGTTGGGACAGTTTATATTTTGACTGACAATCCGGCTATATGAAGTTTGAAATACCGGAGCTTGACATGATACGTATTCCTTGCGTGCCTGGGCATATGAGATCTTCTTTTCGGATTGTATCTCCAGGACTTTCTTCTCTACCTTCCATTTTGGACAGGCCCGAGACCAGGCGGAATGCGGACCCTTGCAGTTGACGCAGTATTTAGGAGACTCGCATGGTGTTTCGTGAGCCTCCTGTCCACAATCCGCACAGGTTGGCTTACCACGGCATCGCAGCTTCGTATGCCCAAATTCCTGGCACTGAAAACAGCGCCGAGGGTTAGGGACATACGGCCGGACCCTGAGCACGTGGAAGCCTGCTCGGACCTCCTTCGGAAGGGTAGGAGTCGCAAATGTGAGGATATACGTATCCGTCTTCTTTTCTTGTCCGTTCTTTTTGGTAATAATACGGTAGACCTCGGTGACATACTGAGGGGAAAGCTCCTCACAGATATCCTCAATGCCTACGCAGTCGAGGTCATAACAAGTGACCACTCCCTTGCAAACATTGAGGAACCTGTGAGGTTCCACCTTCACCGGTATATGAGACGTATTGCTCAACGGTATTTTAGAGATTGCCATTACTTTTGAGGACTGAATATCTGTTATTGTTTGTATCATTATAGTGCCATCACGCAGTTTTCTTATTGAGACGTCAGACTGTGCTGCACCATTTATCACTCTTTCGAGGATAAATGGGCTTACTCGCTTAAGACTTTCATTTTCCTCTACTCGAGACATTACCAGGAAGCGGGGCTGGGGCCTCACAACTTCCTGGACTTTTTCTGTTAAAGGGCTGGACGGCCTTACCCGTTTCCGGCTCTTATCATTAATACGGCCCTGTGAGGGGCCGGGCAGTGAGTTGCCAGCGGGGTGTGGCAGTACGTTGCTAGCGGACAGTGAGGTGTCAGCGGTGACAATGGAGGTGGCCATGCCTTTTTTGGGGACAACCTGCACAATACTCGGATCGTAGACCCAGGGTGATCCAAGTTGGTTCTACCACATGAGGCCCTGTTAACCCTCCTGGCGGGAAACCCCACACGACGCTAGACATGACAACCTTCGCGTGGGGCTGCGCCAGGAGAGAGGTCATCGCAGCAAGTGGGTGCAGGAAAGTGCCAATTTTACGTCCGGGCCTTCGTGAACGCAACCGGTCTTTTCTCGAGGTAGGGTACCCGGTTATTGTCATCCCTAAGGCCCTTCTACCAAGATATTACAACCGGCGCACTTTCATTCGGGAGCTCAAGGCAGTGGTATCCAATAATAAACAGAGAATAGCCGGGTTAGTTGCCAAGGTCGTCAACGGAAAGGCCAAAGGCCTCTGTGCAGGATGAACGGTGGGGGAAAGGAAGAAAAAGGTAAGGATAGATAAAGCGAAGGGGGAAGAGTGAAAAAAAGGTGGAAAGTAAAGGAAGAAGAAAATGATGTGAAAGGAAAGATATAGGATAGGTTTGTCCCACACGAGGTACGTCCTGCACAGAAGCCTCCCCTTTTAGTCGCTTCTTACGACAAGCAGGGGTTACTGCGGGACTATTCTAAACCCCGTCCCGCAGGGGGGTATCCAATAATAAACCGAGGAGAGCCATGGTCGTCAACGGAGGGGCCAAAAGTCTCTTTGCTGGACTGAAAGGCAGGGAAGGGGAAGAAAGAGGTATGGAGAGATAAAGTGAAGGGGGAAAAGTGAAAAAAAGAAGTGAAAGTGAAGGAAAAAGAAAATTATGTGAAAGGAAAGTTATAGGATAGGTTTGTCCTGCACGAGGTACGTCCTGCACAGAAAACTCTTTTAGTCGCTTCTAACGACAAGCAGGGGTTACTGCTGGACTTTCTAAAACCCATACCCGGTCCATCAGGGATGGTGTGTCACAGTGGCCCTCTTCTATACGAAAGTATAGAAGAGAGGAGGTTATCATGACGAGACTCCACGTCGGGCATACATTTCTAACCCACGGATTTTTACTAAGAGGGTATCCACCTCCAGTATGTGAATTTTGCGATGCTCCCTTTATTGTGTACTAAATTTTGGTGGAATGTCGCAAGTATTCCCCTATTCGCCTGGCCCTTAATTTTAAAGGTAACATTCGTTGATTTTACGCGACAGCGCTGAAGGAGTTATTTGTTTACGCCATTTTATACGCCAGGCGAATATTTTAAGTGCCATTTGAGTCACTACACTTTAACGTTTTTTTTTAACAGACTACTATTTTAACATGTTACTCTTGTCTTTTTAACTAATATGTTGTTTTAATGTTTGTTTTGTCTTTTTATTGGCGTGATACACCTGTGTTTTTTTTAGCGAGTGTTTCACTCAATTCTTACTCTGAGCCTATTTGAGTGAGTACCCCTATAAAGTGTCCCAAATGGGTATTTTTCTCATATTGAGATATATTCCTTTTATATTGTATTTTTATGTTGTCTCTTCACCTTTCTATAGAAACAGATGAAAATTTTGACTCTCTCCTATGGAGATTTTACTATGTATGAATATTATGTTAAGGCCCTAATGACCTCAGTGTGTCGTTGTGCCTCTAAACACCAATAATAATAATAAAACGTACCGAAGGGGGGAAAGAAGAAGTTAAATCTTACTAGTGATTAGTGGTAGAAACGAATGAAAGGATTAATAATGCAATGAAAATCAATGATCGGGGGGAAAGCTCCTAACAGATCTCCTCAATGCTCACGCAGTCGATGCAAATCAAGTGACCACTCCCTTGCAAACTTTGAGGTACCTGTGAAGTTCCACATTCACATTCACATTATAAGTCGTATATCTCGACGGTATTTTAGTAATAGCCATAATGTGTGACGACTGGACGTGAGTTGCAGTCTGAATCAAAATACAGCCATCACGCAGTTTCCTTACAGAAACGTCTGATTTTGCTGCACCATTTATCGCTCTTTCGAGGATAAATTGGCTGACGCACTTAAGGTTTCCATTGGCATCGTCTCGAGACATCACCAGGAAGAGGGGCTGCGTCCTCACCATTTTCTGGATTTCCACAGTGACAGGGCTGGACGGCCTTACCCGTTTCCACCTCTTATCAATATTACGGCCCTGTGAGGGGCCGGGCAGTGAGGTGCCAGCGGTGACAATGTTGTCGGCCATGCCGTATTTGGGGACAAGCTACACACTCGGATCGTAGACCCAGGGTGATCCCAGTTGGTACTACCACATAAGGCCCTGTTAACTGTCCCGACGAGAAGCCCTATACGACGCTAGACATGACAACCTTCGCATGGGGCATCGCCAGGAGAGAGGTCGTCGCAGCAAGTAGGAGCAGGAAAGTGCCAATTTCACGTCCGGGCCATCAAGAACGCAACCAGTCTTTTCCCAAAGTAGGGTAACCCGGTTATTGTCATCCCTGAGGCCCTTCTACTAAGATACTACAAACGGCGCACTTTCATTCAGGAGTTCAATTGAAACGGTAACCAGTAATTGTCCGAGAAGAGCCAGGTTAGCATCCAAGGTCGTCAACGGGGAGGCCATAGGCTTCCGTAAAGGATGAACGGCAGGGGGAATGTAAGAAAGAAGTAAAGAAAGTAATAGAATGGAGAAGAAGGAAGGATAGAAATAAAGGAAAGATATAGGAAAGGTTTGTCCTATACGAGGTACGTCCTGTACAGAAGCCTCCCTTTTTAGTCGCTTCTTACGACAAGCAGGGGTTACTGCGGGACTATTTTAAACCTTGTCCCACAGGCGAGAAGAAGTATACAAATATATTATAATTTATTATAATATTTATATAAACATATAAAATTATATACTTCTTACTAACTACTGATAAAAAGCATATGTTTTAAATATTTAAAATGAAATATATATATTTATATGGTATGATTCCTGATTTTAGTTAGTAATATGAAAGCAATTATAACAAGCAAGAAAAACGCCAATACATTTTAATGTGGCGTCCTTGGGCATCTTTGACTTTTAGTACCACCTTCAACCCCTGCTAGCGCTGAAAACTAACTGTTCATACTCGATACATGGCAGATATCGATCTATACTATCCTTTATCTATGGATGAATATTGTCCATCTCTTACCTTTATGTAATTGCGTTAGCTTGCGTTCAGCCAATAAAACATATGTATGAACTACTAGAATCAAATAATATGAAGTTATTTGATCTATGACAACAGCTCTGGAAAATGTATATTACAGAATACAGGATTTTCAATTAAAATCATATATATTTAACCATTTAAATTTATTTTAAATATTTATTTATTTGAAAACATTAATATGAATTTGACTTTTATAGTCATTCTTGCTGTTTATTTCTATTGGTTGAAATTACGGCTTACAACTTTTCATTGTAGAGAGTCTATTTTGTATTTAAGAGAATAAACCAAATTTTAGTAACGTGTGCGCGTGTTTATTCAAAATAAATTATGAAGCGGGCATCTCATGCTGTAAGAAAATATGGCATTGTTGGAGTGCCATTTGGAAAAGGCCAGGTGAGATAAATGAATTTCTTTATTAAATTACATTTACAAATAAATAACGGTATCTTCTTTTTTTTAATTATCTAGTCTTAGCCCGCTTTGGTAGTCGAATAGTCTAAGCAGCGTTTTCCAGACTGGGCTCAGAAGAGCCCTTAGGCTCTGCCATGCTTATTTCAAGATCTGTAAAACAACATTAAAATATTCTTTATTACTTGTTTTTCACCATATATATAAAATAGCATCAGTAATTAGGATTGACAATTTTTCAAATCTGTATAAAGGACATTTGCCAAAGGAACATCCAGAACATGCAATGTTTTCTGTTTGTTTTATAACTTTATACTAGTAAAATTTAAATTTTATTATTGAATAAAAACTTTTAATGAGAGCTCCAGCATGAAATTTTGTTTAGAGTACAAGGGTTGCTCCGATATAAAAAGTTTGTAAACCCCTGGTTTAAGGCGTCACACTCACTATTGGCTGGACTGCCAATGACCGGGAGATTTGTGTTTGAATCCTGGTCGAGTGTACTGAAAGTTATTTTCACTAAACGGTTTCCCACTCTTCACAATTTTAAATACACTTCCTCTAAATTTAACCTTCATCATCCCAAACACATAATTATTGTAGCTTGTATGACCCTAAAGGGTGATGAAAAGCGGTAAATAATATATAAAATAAAAATTAATACTTTTAATTTCATGACGGTTGATTCTTTTAGCCATTATTTATTTAAAGTGTTTTAATCATTTGTTCCCAGTTGAAGAGCGGAGTGGAGAATGCTCCAAGGGCCATCCGGTCCCTGAAATTTCTTCAAGAGCTTAGTTGTAAGGGTGAGTGCCATATGAGTGCTCAGAGATCCCCCAGATTAGTCACAATCACAGAAATGCGTAAAGCCTGGAATAGTTAGAGAGTCTCTATTTATCCGTAAAATCAGGGATGGTTTTGTAATCGACCAGGAAAATCGAATATTTGCCTGTTTAGGTAAAAGGGACGTCGTAATTGCATTTTATTTTAACACAGGTTTATAGTTAGGCTAAGTTGATGTCTGGTTTTTTTCAAAGCAATACATAATTATTTATTTATAATAAATGGAGATTTAAAACTCACCTTTCAGAATAAACGGAGTGTGCCTTCCATATTCAAATGTAGCAACATTAAATTTCTCCAAAGAGCATACATTAAATAAAGGTAACTGCTACAAAAATATGTTTATTCTGTACCTAAGTCATCTTGAACAAGATCGAAAAGCTTTATTTTAAAAACATATTTTCCTATAACTGGAAAAATAAAAGTTTTATAAAATATTCTTTCAAATAAAAGTATTTTATCTTTAGTAGTATTACAACTTTACAATGATATGTTATTTCGTATCTCAAATATTACAGGATATATAATCAAAACTGGAGATATCATCAACATTAAAATACCCCTTAAGTTATATGGCCGCAAAAGCAAAATTTGCCATTTTGTAGGGAATATTAATATGTGGTTTTATATGAATTTTAATCAAAATCGTTATAGCCATTTTTGAGAAAATGGACCTTTTCACATTGTTCCAGTTATTTTTATTTAAGAAAGAATGTCATGGATTGATATCAAATTTATCAATGATTTGGATTTATTATACTTTTTGTTTGAATGAGTTTCATAAATCGTATATTTATATAAATTTTCCATTTAAATAGGTATATATTTATAGTAGACAATATAGTGTTAACATATTTTCTAAAACCTATTTAATTGGATATGATTAAATAAAGAGTTTTTTTTATAAAATTTAATGTTTTCCCCATAAAAGTATAGAGATGTTAATAAATTGCCTCTTGTCTTTAATACATTGCTAACTAATTAGGCAAAAGTATTTTTTTTATAATGAAGGTATTTCGCGTGCACGTTCTGAAACTATAGCACACGAATTAACGGTGAATAAGAAGCCTTAAAAGAACAAACATAAAACCACAGAATCCACTGTGGCTCCTCCACACAAGAGAAAAATCTCAATATTAATATTTTCGTTGATAACTACAACAGCACGTAATTAATATGATTTCTGAAAAAAATTCTGGCACGATAAATATATATATAAAAGAGTTACTGTCTGTTACATTTTTAAAGATGTAGCTTTCAAACTGTTCTATTCTTTATATGTTTGTTTAAGTGTTTTCTCCGGTTTTTAAAAAGGAACATCTCCGAAAATTCAATAAAACTGTGTTGGTGCAAGTGATAAGTGTAAATGTGAAGATTGTATGAATATTTGAAGAAGTTTGTTTATGTGACTTTATAGGCCTAACCTAACTTTTTTCTTCTGGTTAGTCCACCTTCCCTATGACTTTTATCACATTTTACAGTGTCTCTACACTGTTTTTACACATTATACATAGGACAGAGTAAACCTGGAAAAGTAGTTTTGAAGATATAACAAAAACCGTATCAAAAGTTACTTACATTGAGTCATTGATTTCAACTAGATTTAATTCCTCACGTCACTGTTCACTGCATGTGGATTTACCTTTGTTAAATCATCCGTCGAGCTTGTTATAACTTTGGGAGACCTACTGAACCAATTAAGATACACATTTTACTACGGGCTAAGTTTGCTTGCAATAGGCGTACTAAGCTTTAAATTAGTTTCCAACTTATCTTTCTAGAATAAGCTGAAAAACGAAAACCCCTCACTCACTCTAGTAAGGTATTTTTAGAAATAAAAGCCCATAGTCTACCTTATTCGAACTTCGTAGTAAAACGAGTTTTTTCAATAGTCTACAATGATTTAAAAAATATAAAACCATATATATATATATGATTTCAAGAAGGTACAGGAAAGGGGATAGGCTATGAATTATATAGATATTTTCAAAAAAAAAAGAAGAAGCATAATCACATTATTTTATAATCTTACTAAATTAATAAAAATACTTTTGCTAATATTATTATGTAGCTTCTTTATTTTCCAAAGTCATGTTTAGAAGGTATATTTAAAATAGTAATCATATTTTACAGGACTATGGAAGCAGAAAACTACGAATTAATAGTTGAACCGTACAATCCAAGTCAAAATATTCCAATTTTTCAACTTAGAGGTAGAAGAGTTATTGAAATCGACTACTTGATAGATCAAATACAATCTATGGATAAGCATGAATCCCTGGATTGTGGGTTTAAATATATGCATCCCATACGTGAAATACGACGTGGGCTAAATTCGACCATAGTTTTTAGTTGTGAAATGTGTAATCTTGAAAAATCTGCAGATACCAATAAAATGTATAAACCCAAAGACAACGATTGTATGATGGATGTTAATACAGCTGCCGTGTCTGGGACCATGAGCACTGGAGGTGGGCTAGCACAGCTTGAAGAAATTATGTCCACAATGGACATACCTTGTATGAGTACGCATACATATTCTAAGTACCACAATAATCTTGGAAGAGAATGGGAGAAGGCAGCTCAAAAACAAATGGAAGAAGCAGTTGCAGAGGAAATTGAAGAAGCGCGCAAGAGGGGTCATATAGGAAGTTATGGTATCCCTTACTAACTGTGACAGCTGATGGGAGTTGGGCGAAACAATCTTATAGATACACTCACAATTCGCTTTCCGGAGTTGTGATTCAATTGTACTAATTATTACAAACTTTATCGGTGGAGGGACAGTGGAAGTTGTCGCAGCACTGGTAGAAAAATGGATATCTCACAAGATTAATCTTTACTAAACTTTTATCTTATAGGCTGTATACATAGGATTATCATACATCACATGAACCAATAACGATTACAAATAAACGCTTAACAATTTAATTTTCAAAGACGTGACAGGATAGGACCAAATAAAAATATCCTCTGGATTATTTTGAAAGAGTTTGAGGTGGGGACCTTTATAAATAGCCTCTAGGTACATCCAAATTACAGTAGTAAGGTTAGTTGAGGAGGAAAATTCCAAATGGGTTCTAGAGGAGTCTAAATATATAAATATATTCAGGCAAGGAGCATTCAAATAACTTGCTATAGAAGCTTCTAAGTTTCGAGAATACTTAAAGATTCGACATCCCTAATTAGTTTTATCAAGGTTCATACAACTATTTTTTTTTTTTTTTGCATTTTCTTAGGGATGTTTTCTTGACTTATCCTTGGCTTCTGAAACAAAACCTCTCTAAATTCGTATTGTTAACTACCACCAAAATACCGACCACCTATACACAAATAACGTCCCGCTAATAGGATTGCTGATTCTTCTCTCAGAGTAAAACATTAAAAAGAGTATCAGTTTGAAGGGTAATTTAATGGTAAGCCTATATATACAAACAATTATTAAACTAGAAAGTGTAGCTATATTATAGTAAATTTAAAATGTGCCTAACAGTCGAAACTAGGACTACACTAATATAGGCCTAAGCCATTTTAATTTCTTCAAAGAAGTATGTGTATTAATGTAGAAAATTAAATCATGACTTTTTTCCCCTATTTAATTTTAATCATATAAACTATTTTTGCATCTTTCTAGTTGTTTTGAAAAATTATCATTCAACTTTCAGATTTGCATTTTGTAGCCAGGCCGACATTGGTGCATCGATAGTTTTCTTTATTCCCCTTCTTATCTATCAAGTGAATGAAAACCTTAAAATTATTAATACTGTATTCTGAATTAGAATTAAAACTCCAAGAAAACTATAATATTTCTAAATAAAATTACGTGTCTAGTATGAACGAAGAATTTATATTTTTGGTGTTAACATTTTTTTTTGTCTATACTCTATAATTACTATAAAGGTTTTGTTTGCGGACATTCTAGACCCTTTTACAATAAGCTATAGCAAAAACTTAAAGATAAAATCAAAGGGAACAAAGAAGTTCTAAGCTTATATATAATAGTTTTTCTAAAATTTAATGGTTCAGTTAAGTAGAGAAAAATAAACAATACTACAAATTTATCATAACTGGTTGGGGTTGTTGAAGTTGCTAATTAAATTTTAAAAGATTTGAAATATGTTTTACTGAAAATCAAATTAATTTGTTGTTTTGTATCTAATTATTATTATTATTATTATTATTATTATTATTATTATTTAGAGGCCCGTCGACACAATGAGGTCATTAGGGTCTTAACATAGTATAAACAGTAAAATAACCATGAAAGAAATAGTGTTTTCAAACTCTTTATGAAAAGGTTAGAACACATGTAAAACACAATATAAAATGAATAAATCTCAATGTGAGAAAAAACAACAACATTTGAAACCTCCATAGGAGTGCTCAAATGGTCTCACTATACAAATATAGTGAAACACATGTTAAAAAAACACAGGTGTATCACTCCAATAAAAAGGCAAAACAAACATATTAAAACTATATGCGAGATAAAAGACAAAATATACATATTAAAACAATATGCGAGTTAAAGAGAAAAAACAAACATTTTAAAATACACTAGAATGTTAAAAAGGTCTCAATATGAGATTAAACCCAGATGAGTCACTTTATGAAAGTGACTCGAATGGCATTCAAAAAATATCCGCCTGGCGTATAAATCGGAGTAAACAAATAACTCCATCCGCACTATCGCGTAATGAAAAACTTAAGTCACCTTTAAAATCAAGATCCAGACGGATAGGGGCTAGTTTGCGACACTCCACCAAAATGTGATGCACACTAAGGGGAGTATCACAAAACTCACACACTGGAGGTGGATCCCCTCTTAGTAAAAAACTATGGGTCAATGAAGTATGCCCGACGCGGAGTCTCGTCACGATGACCTCCTCTCTTCTAGACTTCCGTACAGAAGAGGGCCATCGCGACACACAGCTGATGGACCGCAGCTTGTTCTGAGCAGGGGTCGAGACCCACTGCTCGTGCCAGGTGCGTAAGACTCCACGCCGAACATAACCCTTCAGATCTAAAAACATGACACCCAGACTCGCCTCCGGAGGAAGGCGTGCTGCCTCCTTGGCTGCCTGGTCCGCCAGTTCATTTCCTGGAAGACCAGCGTAACCAGTAATCCAGCAAAAGGTGAGCCGGGTGCTTAATGAATCAATTTTTTAAATTTGCTCGTGTATCATCTGCACGAGGGGATTCCACGAGTAGAGAGTGGACAATGCCAACAGAGCACTCATGGAATCCGTGCAGATGAGGACAGAACGGTGACTACTTCGGTATACAAAACACAAAGATTTAAAAATGGCATATAATTCAGTCGTAAAAACACTGGTTGCTTTAGGTAAACCAAATTTAAAATTGGATCCTTCCACAACAAAAGCACATCCAACGGAGGCTCCAGATTTAGAGCCATCAGTGTAGATGCGCTCAAATCCGTGAAAGCGAGTGGAGAGGAGCTCATTAAAGGTCCTCTCATATACAAAGTTTGGGGTGGTCGCTTTAGGGAACTTGGCAAGATCAAAGTGGCATTTCGGAGGGCGTATTTTCCAGGGAGAAACTAGAACTGGTGATATGGGGATAGCCTTTGGCAGGACTATCCCACACGTGTCGAAAATTGATAGCATCCGGATCCTAACCGGCCTTGTACTACACCATTTAGTTTCATACAAGACACTGTTAGGGGGATGAAACACAGGGCGGTAAGCAACATTATTTGGCATGCAATGCAGTTTAGACACGTAAGATGCCAGGAGATAAGACCGCCGGTAAGACGGAGGGGGCTCACCGGCGTCGGCACAGATTCTGACGACTGGACTGGTACGAAAAGCACCAGTAGCCAGTCGAATGCCAGCATGGTGGACGCTATCTAGCATCTTTAACAACGAGGGTCTAGCGGAACCATATACAATTATTATTATTATTATTAGCACCGCGTCTTACTACCCGTTCGGGTTATACGCACTTACGCTAATGTGTGATGGTAGGGTGATTGTGAGATGAAATGAAGGACCTACAGTTTAACGTGGAATCCGAACCACGGTGGAGACCTGGAATTCCTCACATTCACAAGATGTCTTGTCAGAGGTGAAGGAAGGGTTTGGTAATCACCATATACAAAACTGCCGTAATAAAGTTTTGATCTCAACAAGTCTCTATAGAGGCGCATCAAGGTTTCCCTATCAGCACCCCAAGAGCGACCACTCACAACTTTAAGTAAATTCTAAGTGTTAACACACCTCACTTTTAGGTCTTTGATGTGGGGGATCCAAGTTAGTTTAAAATCGAATAAGGTCTCGGAGACAGGTAAAACAACGTTGTTCATTAAAATATTGGGGGCTGGCTGTATTCCGCGTAATCTATGGAAGTGGACGACAGTCGTCTTGGCCGCAAAGAAACGAAAGCCATTACGAGATGCCCACAACCATAGATTGTTTACAGCGAGTTGTATCTGTCGTTCAGCCCTTTGGAGACTTTATGAACTGCAATAAATTGCGTAGTCATCCACAAAAAGACATGAACGACCAGGTAAGCGCACGTTGTCCACAATACTAATTATCGCGATAGCGAACAACGTACAGCTCAAAATACTACCCTGAGGCACCCCATTTTCTTGAATAAAATCCTCGGATAAGGTGTTATTTAACCTTACCCGGAAGTGTCTTTCCGACATAAAATTAGATGTAAAGCCACACCTCCGCTAGCCCGATCAAAGAGTGGCTTGTTGGTACGATATACATCGTACCCACGAAGCATCGGGTTGTCAGTTGGGCGGAAGTGGGTTTCCTTCAAACACAAGTTAGGAGGATGCAGGGAAGAAATTAGTAGTTTAATTTCCTCTACACGAGCATAGAAACCCCTACAAATCCATTGTATTAGCGACATTATGTATAAATATAGGTTTATTCATCCACGCAATCCATGGAACTATCTCTCAAAAGCAAAAATTGGTTATGGACCTGTTTAGGTCCTCTTGGCCCCGAGTCTCTCCTGGACCTCTCGTTTCAAGAGAGGCTTTTGTTTCTCCAGAAGCGATTTGGGCGTTGGGTCGGTGCGCGAAGGCTTTGTAATAGCTTTCGACGCTTTTTTTTACTATTAATTTCGGCAATACCTAGTTGGGCCCTTCTCGAGGCACTGGCAGGACTCGACTTAGCGGCCTCACCTGTTTCGCCACCCACTCTAACCTCCGAAGAATCAGAGACTAGAGAGGGCAAACCAACAACGGCCGCAAATACTTTTGTTCCCTGAGTTGGACGCGGGGGGGCTCCCCGAGGTGGATTCGGGGGGGTTACCCAAGGTGGATTCGGGGGGGTTGCCCGAGGTGGACTCGGGGATGTTCTCCGAGGAGGGCCACGAAGAGGACTCCCAGGTGGAACAGGTGGTGGAGACCACATCTCCGAAGTTGTCACCTTGGGCACTAATTTCATCGCCACCGTTGCCGGCGCGCTATGATTATTTTTTTCTCGAGTAGAGGTCAGTGGCACGGGTCTCGAAGAGGCTTTGAAATGTTAACTGCGAAATGGCAGTTGGGGCAATTGATATTCTGGGAAACTATCTGACTGTAAGAGGTCTGAAATACCGGAGCTTGGCTAGATACGTATTCTTTGCGTGCTTGGTTGTATGGAATCTTCTTTTCAGTTTGTATCTCCAGCACTTTTTTCTCCACCTTCCATTTCGGACAGGCCCGAGACCAAGCAGAGTGCGAACCCTTGCAGTTAACGCAGAATTTAGGAGACTCACACGGTGTATCGTGAGCCTCCTGTCCTCAATCCGCACAGGTTGGCTTACAACGGCATCGCAGCTTGGTTATGTCTAAACTCCTGGCACTGAAAACAGCGCCGTAGGTTAGGGACATACGGCCGGACCCTGAGCACGTGGAAACCCGCTTGGACCTCCTTTGGAAGGGATGGAGTCGCAAAGGTAAGAATATAAGTATCAGTCTTTTTTTCACTGCCGTTCTTTTTCACTACTATGCGGTAATCTTCAGTGACATTCTGAGGGACTAGCTCCTCACAGAATTCCTCAATGCTCACGCAGTCGAGGTCATAGCAAGTGACCACTCCCTTGCAAACATTGAGGAACCTGTGGGGTTCCGACTTCACCAGTATACGAGACGTATTGCTCAACGGTATTTCTTTAAGAGCCAGTATGTTGCCTGATTAGATGTCGGATGTTGTCTGAATGAGAATGGTGCCGTAACGAAGTTTTCTTAGAGACACTTGCCTTGGCTGCACCATTTATCGCTCTTTCGAGGATAAATGGGCTCTCCCGTTTCATGTTTTCACCTTCGTCCGCTTGAGACATTACCAGGAAGCGGGGCTGGGGCCTCACCATTTCCTGGATTTCTTCTAATTGAGGGCTGGACGGCCTTACCCGTTTCCGCCTGTTATCAATATTACGGCCCTGTGGGGACCGGGCAGTGAATTGCCAGCAGGGTTTGGCAGTACGGTTCCAGCGGCGACAATAGATTCGGCCATGCCGTGATTGGGGACAACCTACACAATACTCGGATCGTAGACCCAGGGTGACCCAAGTTGGTACTACCACATATGGCCCTGTTAACTGTCCCGACGAGAGGCCCTATACGACGCTAGACATGACAACCTTCGCATAGAGCATCGCCGAGAGAGAGGTCATTGCAGCAAGTGGGTGTAGGAAAGTGCCAATTTTACGTCCGGGCCCTCATGAACGCAACCGATCTTTTCTCAAAGTAGGGTACCCGGTTATTGTCATCCCTAAAGCCCTTCTACTAAGGTATTGCAACCGGCGCACTTTCATTCGGGAGCTCAAAGCAGTGGCATCCAATAATAAACAAGGAAGAGCCGGGTTAGTAGCCAAGGTCGTCAACGGAAAGGCCAAAGGCCTCCTTGCAGGATGAACGGCAGGGGGAAGGGAAGAAAAGGTAAGGATAGATAAAGCGAAGGGGGAAGAGTGAAAAAAAGGGGGGGAAAGTGAAGGAAGAAGAAAATGATTTGAAAGGAAAGATATAGGATAGGTTTGTCCTGCACAGAAGCCTCCCTTTTAGTCACCTTTTTACGACAAGCAGTGTTTACAGCGGGACTATTCTGAACCCCATCCCGCAGGGGGATAAGGGAAAGTTGGATGAAGACAGAGTGGGATGAAGAACAAGAAGAAGGGGACCGAAGGCAAAGGGTGCAGTTGCATATTTGGAAGCAACTAAGTGGGTGTAGTGTTAAATTGTTTTAGGTAGGTTAGGGCGTGAAGCAAGTGGATCGCTAGAGGTAGTTGATAGCTAAAACCAATAGGGCGCCTCCCCAGGTGGCGGATAGGGGAATGTTCGTCGCCATTACCAAGAGCCACGACTCTGAAAACATGGTCACAGGTGGTCTTGGAGCTAGGTGGTGGCGAAGGGTACCGGGGAAATAAAATACCCGGGGCGGACCAGTAGCGAAGAAATATCACCGAAGGATATAACGCCATTTGCTAGATACCAGGAACTAAGGTTTAGAAAATATGGAAATGTAATGATGATAAGATCAAGAAATAAAAAATTACAACAAGAGGAGAACTGGGCCTGGATTAATAATGAGGAGCGAAGCCGACAGATTTCGGACAGTAAAAAAAAAATCCCTATTTTCTTCGTAGCGAAAAAAACCCGGAGACGTCGATCCGGCCGATCACCTCGGTGACCCGGTCAGGAGGCCCGCGGATCCCGTCAAGGTTCGGGACCTACGTCTAGACGGAGGGAAGGATTTGACGGAAGGGCACCGCCGAGTGCGGAGCCCGAGATAACCGAAACACGGACCGAATAAGTCGCTTAGCCGAAGTCTCGCCTTATTTCTAGCAAGCGCGGGTAAACGGCGGGAGTAACAATGACTTCCTTAAAACTGTGTCAGAGTGCCACCTACATCAGGCGTCTGTGGAATCAGTGCACAAGTGCCTACTTCCACGTCCGCTGTTACCATAAGAACACAGCACGGGAGAGTCGGTAACCCCCCGTCGGCTGAAGGCGGGGGGGCTAACGGAAGAGGCTATACCCTTCGGGGGAAGGGGCATGGGTCCAGCTAGCCCATGCCCGTCATCGTTAGTTCTCGATGCCATGGAAGCAGCCTCGGACCTGGTGGCTCACGGCCCCGTGGCCCCAGGATTTTCAGGGGGTCATTGTTGACGATCCGGCGAATGTTCAATGGTATACGATTTTGGTCCCCTTTGTTCGCAACACCTGTGATCTGTGTCAAGCTATGCCCGGCGCAAGGGGAATATATAGGGCTTTGTCGATAAAAGACAATATAAGACATGCTAATGAGAAGCATGGTGAGCTGGAGTTAAAGTTTAAGTGTGGCATTTGCTACAAACTGTGGGGCTCTTATATTGCGGCTACCGTGCATGTTGCCAAGTGTACAGGAATAAAGCAAGAAGGGGATATTAAATGCCCTGTATGTGGTAGAGGATTCAAGACAGATGGGGCTTAGCCAACATAAACGTCTTACACACCCCCTCCTGAGAAACGAAGAGCGGAAGGCCGCTGGAGCTCAGAAGAAGAAGGTCGGGACTGTTGGTAGGAGACCTGGGCTGGCATTCTCGACAAATGAAATCGAAACTATGCTCATGTTGGAGCGAAGGTTTGCCGGAGAGACTATGATCTCCAAGAGAATTGCTGAAGTTATGGGCACTAAATCTGTTATACAAATTAGTAGTAAACGTGCCGAACCTGCATACCGATGTTTGCGAGATGGTGGCGAAAGTAGTGTCGGAATTAGACAGCGTGGGTTGATTGATAGTTCTGATACCTCCCGCCTGTTGAGAACTAATCGGCGTGTAGTTAAAAAGATTCCGAGGTACGACTCGGATAGCGACTCTATGATTCCTGGCGATACGGCGGATGACATTGGGATCCTATCGACTTCTGCCGATTCCTTATTGCCGTTGAATATGAGTAATGGATCCAGGGATGTGGAAGTAAGTGATGGCCTGATAGATCGGCGCGATAGTGTCACTAATGATAATGATGTAAGTGCTGGGCCCTGGACTAGTCTGGATGATATCCCTTTAAGTGACCTTGTTAAGCATTTTTGGTCAGAAGAAAAAGTGGCTGAGGCCCAGTTGAGTGAAGATGTTTAAGTCCACCCGTCGGATTTCGAAGAGGATTTACTCGAGGGTGATAAGGATCCCCAGGTTGCTGAGGTAGAGAACTGGAGAGAAGAAGTACTGGAGTGCCTTCTGAATTTAAGAGTTAATAAGGATGAGAGGGCGGAGGTACTTCTTGAATCTCTTCAAATCTTGGCCTGCTCTCCCCCTATACAGGAGAGTATGGACCAGATATATGAGGTTATAGCGTACCTGGGGCCGTCCAAGGAGAAGGTTAAAGTCCCTAGGAGGGGAAAGGCGGACGGACCTAAGAATGGCAGGCAAATTAAACGTTTCCAGTATGCTAGAGCGTAGGAAATCTACAAGAAAGATCCTGGCCTGCTAGCTAAATGCCTAAGAGAAGACGTTGATTTTGTGGCCCCTAATCTGGGTCAGGTTAACAGAGGTGAAGTCAAAAATGATTTATATGACTCCTTATGGGGGAAAGTCGGTGTGGTCCGGAACTTGGAGCGGTGTGATGAGCATCCGTCTGCTGTACTGTCGGAATTTATGTATCCCTTCCTTCCTAAGGAAGTGAATAGTCGAATTGGCAGAGTGAAGAGATCGGCCGCTGCCGGAGTCGATGGAATCAAGCGAGAAGCCCTTGAGTGGGCAGCTAAGTGTTGCGTCTTAGCAGCCTTTATCAATGCGATTTTAGTAGTGGGCATAATGCCGTTGAAATGGAATATGAATCGGACAACCCTCATTTTAAAGGGGGGTACGGATCCAGGCCAGGCCACTATACTATCGGCCCATAACTGTAAGTTCCCTGGTGAGCAGACTATTTTGGGGTCTGGTCGACCAAAGATTACAGAAAATTATTTGTATAAACCCCAGACAAAAGGGCTTTGTCCCTGAACAAGGCTGTTTCACAAATGTGAGGATACTAGTAGAAGTGGTCAAACTGATGAAAGCTGTGAAGAGCGGTGTGGGGATTCAGTTGGACATCTCTAAAGCATTCGATACGGTACCTCATGCGGCCATTGGACTGGCGTTAAGAGGCATGGTGTGCCAGAAGTCATTGTGAACCTGATTGGCAAGTCATATAGTAATGTGAGTACTAGTATTCACCACCCTCAGGGGGATATTGACATTGAATTACTGAGGGAGTAAAACAGGGTGACCCATTGTCTCCCTTGCTATTTAATGTGGTTATTGATGACCTTACCAACAGACTTAAGAGGATGCAGGGGTTTGAGATAAATGAGGGAGTGAATCTCTCCTGACTCGCTTTCGCCGATGACCTGTTTCTATTTGCTGACGATGCGTACCACGGACAACAACTCGTGGATGAAACGGTGGAATACCTTGGTGACTTAGGGATGAATATCTCGGTCGGTAAGTGTGTAACTTTTGAAGTCAGGAAAACTAGATACTCGTGGATCCTTGAAGACCCTGACAGTATCTCGGGATAAGCTACTCTTTATGGTCTGGGATAGACCTGTGTGCTACTGAAGAAAGCCTTAGTGGGGTGCTTCGAAGGCTTAGCAAGGCAGCGCTTAAACCGTACCAGAAACTTGAACTGTTGCAAGTCTACATAATCCCCCCCTTTATCTACCAACTGGTAGTGGGGATGCCATCTGGGAATAAATTGGTTAATATGGACCAATTAATACGGAATACCTGCAAATAATTTCTTCATTTACCGACGTCGATTGCGGACGGCGTCTTGTATTGCAGGAAAATTGATGGTGGACTGGGTCTGCAGAGATTGACTCAAATGGTGCCTCGGTTGGTGCTGGGTGCGGGGCTGAGATTTAGAAATTGCCCTGACCAAGTCATCGAAGCTCTCAATAATGGGGATAGTATGGTTGCTGACCTTGATAGGATGGCGAAGGGGTGCAGGCTTCGCCATCCTTATGACCTTAAGGCTTTGAAGAAGTATAAAATGGATTGTTGGCGTGAAGAACTCAAGAAGTGGGGTGACCTAAGGGCCCAAGGTAGGGCGGTGGAGTCTCATGCTGGAGATATGTTTGGTAATAGTTTTTTAAGAGACCCTACCTTACTGAAACCGTGTAGGTTCACCACGGCTCTCCAGCTGCGGTCGAACACTGGGGGGGATAGGTCCTCTCTGCACAGGGCCATCCCCCAAAATGATCTTCTCTGCAGAAAGTGCAGAAAAAGTCGAGAAACATTGGTGCATATACTTGGGGAATGCACCTTTACGAAGCCGTCACGGATCAGGCGCCATAATGATATATGCGCTTTGATTGAAGATCGAGTTATGAATGGGATAGAGGCGGCAGAAATTACTAAAGAACCCGAATTAAACAGCCCCAATGGGGGGGAAGCTCAAACCTGACCTGGTCATAAATAGCCAGGGAAGGGTCCTCGTGGTCGATGTCACTGTCCGCCATGAGGATGGAACCAAACTCCAAAGGGCCAGGACTGAGAAATTGGGGAAGTACTCGGTCCTGCTGCAGTCTCTGAAGGAAGGGTTGGGTGTTGCTAATGGTATGGTTCTCCATGTCGTAGTTGGAACCACTGGGGCTATGCCCAAATCCACGATCGACTGCCTCAAGAGGATTGGTATTACCAGTGGTCGTGACCTTAAAACAATATCTCTTATAGCCCTGCGCAGCTCTATCGAGCTATATCATGCCTTCCTGGACTATGACAGGTTGAGTTAGTAAATCCGGCAAGCACTGTCTCTCTTTTTTTTATCGTATTTTGTCTTATACTCCTCTTTACAGAGTATTTCTTGTTGCCGGTATATTTATTATGGCTTATTATTTTACTCTGTGAGTAATTTTATTCTGTCCTTGTCATTATCCGTCGGCCGGTATTCTCATTATGGCCATTTTATTTTATTTTCCTTACTTTTGCCCATATTGGGTATTCCTTTCCCTTTCCCTTCCTTTATTCGGAGGCGGTGCGAGTCCTACTTTGCATTGGTAGGGCGGCGGTTCGCTTGCGAATGGGCACCTCCACGTGGTCTTTCCTGGTAACGTGTGCTGCTTCACAGCCACGGCCAAGTCCCATCCCCCTACGGGGGGGCCGCTTCGCTAATTTTCCCCCCATTTAGTGATTCCGGCGCATTGGGGACATGGTTTCTTGGGCGTAGGGAGAAGTGCTGGGGATCCCTACGTCCCACAATTGCCAGCATATTGTGTCGTCTGCCGGGACTTCGACGGCAATAAATAATCGGAGGAAGTTGTCGCTTCGGCGACTAGTGTTACGGGGTGGCCCCACGGGCCGATCTCGCTCGATATCGGAAGGAAAGAGGAGATTCCCGACAGATCCGAAGTCCTACCGACCGTTGACTTTGCTCAACGTGCTCGGTAAGGTGCTGGAGAAGCTGCTGGCTTCTAGGCTCTAGGCTCTGGGATTATATACAGGTAAATGATGTGCTTAATGACCGGCAGTATGGGTTTCGTCCCGGAAGAGGAACGGTGGATGCTTTGGAGAGGGTCCTTCGCGACGTCTCCGAGAGCGACTGCCGGTACGTGTTGGCCGTCTACTTGGACATCTCGGGCGCCTTCGATAGCGCCTTGTGGCCGGGGATCCTGGAGAAGATGAGGAGAACGGGATGGCCGAAGAACCAATACGAGGTGGTCAGGGACTACTTCAGGCGTAGGACTACCGGGCTGTACCTGGAGCAGATGGAGTCTGTGAAGGTCCCGACTCAGGGCTGCCCTCAGGGCTCGGTGCTGGGTCCGGCCCTGTGGCTACTAATCTTGATGACTTCTGGAGATTACAGTTCAGAGATGGTGTCAGCTGCTACGCCTACGCAGACGACGGTCTCCTACTAGACAGAGGGAACTCGAGGATTGAATTGGAGGCGAGGGCGGAGCACGCGTTGAGGACGGTGATCGAGTGGGGAGTTGAGGCTCGTCTTACCTTCTCGAGAGAAAAGACGAAGATGACGCTGTTGAAGGGGAGACACTCGGCGATGAGACATCCGACGGTGCGCATGGGCGGTGCTCATATCGCCTACGTCAGGGTAAACAGGTATCTGGGTGTGCTATTAGATGAGGGGTTGTTCTTTAATGATCATTTTAGGATGATTGCTGGTAAGGCGAAGGTGGCGTTCGGGAGGCTCATCCGAGTCTCGAGGACCTCCTGGGGACTGACTTCACCACTCTGCGGAGGATGTACAGGGCCCTGGTGGAGTCGGTGCTGACCTACGGGTGCGTGGTGTGGCAGCACCGGATGGAGGTCGGAAGCAGCAGGATCATCCTGCTCAGGGCAGAGAGGTTTGCAATCCTAGCGGTTACGAAAGGATACAGTACAGTTTCTCACGATGCTTTGCCTGTTGTTGCAGGGGTGTTGCCGATCGACCTTCTCGTTAAGGAGAGGGCTGGGCGCTACTGGGCTAAGAAGAACGGACTCGACCTGGAGGAAGAGAGGAGGAACTCCAGAAGAGACTCTTGCTGTCTGGCAGGCGAGATGGGACGGGTCCGTCAAAGGCAGGGAAACTTATCGGTACTGGCCTTCTGTGCAGGAGAGGATGGAGAGTGGCTGGGTCACTACCAACCACTATGTGACGCAGTTCCTCACCAGCCATGGGAACTTCAACGGGAAGCTTCACGGTTTCACGCTGAAGAACCCGGACTGTGAGGCGTGTGGAGCCTACGAGGATGCGGAGCACGTGCTGCTGGCGTGTGAGAGGTTCGATGGGGACAGAAGAATCCTTAGACTAGAGGTGGGGGATCAGCTGCAGAGGACGGCGATGGTGAGAGATGCCAGGAGCTACGCGTGCTTCCTGAGGTATGGACGGCGGTCGGAAAGAAGAAGGAGCGGCGGATTGGAGGTATAATAGGTTAAGAATACTAATGTATCTCTTCTATTTCAGGTTGTGTATATTGTGTTATTATTAGGGTAGACAGCGTGCGTTAGGGGTAGACTGACAATAGCATGCTGTTCGTGATGGGGGAGGGGTTAAGGGGGTTAGAGGGGTTGTAACAGGATAGGGCCGCCGGCTCGAGTCTTGCTCTTGTTTGAGGATTTGTTAGGGCTTCCTTTTCAAAATTTAAATTGCAATTTTAGAATTGCTTGCATCCTTTGGATTTAAATTCATTGTACGGAGGCGGTCCTTCAGAAGGGCCGGGTGGGTACCTCCACGAGGTCCCCGCTGGGCAACGTAGGGTAAAGACTTAGTTTCGATCCCTACGGCTGAATCCCACCTCCCCCATGTGGCTAACACCAGCTGCAGGGGGTCCTCCTACTCTCGGATACGGGTGAATGCGTATACGAGGGGTTTTCCCGGGCTCGTTGAAGCGTCACTTGCCCCTTGAAGCCGTGGTTGCGCTGCGAAAAGTCTCTGACTTGTGTGCGGCGTTGCGGAAAGAGGTCCCAATTGGGCGATAGAGGAAGTCCTTTCTGACCCGCAGTGGAAACTCTGCCTGGTACCCTGAGTAAGTCCGGCTGCTGTGAAGAGCCGGAAGGCGAATCGCGGGGGTTAGTCAAGCGAGGGAAGAACAGCCGGTCGTAAGCCCGGAGAAAAGAGGAACGTTGGGAGGGCGTAGTCAACGCAACCTTAAAAGGAACGCCCGGACTAGCTAGGATAACCTAAGGCACCCCTCGATAGGGGAAGGCTACGGAGTCTGGTCAGCTCCGAGGCCGTACACGGGACCTGCTGGTGAATATGGCAACCCTAGCCCACCAGTACACCAGGTTTGGGAGGATGTGGTCGGTCCTCCGTTCAAAACTGGACCCCCCCGCGATGGGGTTAGGTTGGCTCTAACCGTGGAACGCTGGGAGTTCCGAACCGAGTCACCGATATGTTTCCGTCGGTGGCCGGGGAAGCTGATGTGAGCTTGCTCTGCCGAGGCGGCAACTGCGGGGATGGGCCAGTGACCAGCCGCTTCGGACCCTGACCAGGAAGTAGACATTGAGTGTAGGGGTCGGACCCTGCACCGCAACGAGCGAGCCCGGTCCGTCCGAGAATCGCGGGATCGGCAAACGGAGGTCGGGCCCCGGGGAACTGGGGTAGGGTATCATCCCGAGGGTATACCCGTTCCTGATTATTCCGGCCCGCTCCCTTGTCTACGATGTGCTGGCTATAAAGCAAAGAAAACCATGAACAATATTACAGGAAACAAAGCGTCACTGGAAAACAGTGGGATGATGAAAAAGTCGGAGAGGAGAAGGCGAGTGAAAGACAAGGTACCGGCAGATAGGGAGAGCAACTCCGCCAGTGAGGGGAACACTGAGTGGGAGGTTGCGAAGAAAAAGGAGAGGAGAAAGACCAGAGAGAGGGTGAGTAAGAAAAGCCCCAAAGGAGATAAATAAGGTCCAGAGGACGGGAAAAGTAAGGAGAAAGAGAAGCCATAAACGGACCCAGGCAAGGGGAGGGCTCCATAGATGAGGCTGTGCAGACTCGAAATGGAGAGAAAAAGGAGAGGGAAAGAAGCGGAGGTAAGCTCTAGAGAAAGTTTGGAAGGAGAGGAAGTAAGGCCGGAGACGACCAAGGAAGTGGTCGTAGAAAGCGTATCAATGGACTCGGAGTCAGAGACGGAGGGTGGAGACACGGAAGGTGGACTCGAGGAAGCAGGGGAGAGATGCACTCCCCCCAAGTATTACAGACGAAGCTTCCTAGAAAAGGAATTTGTCGATGCCATGGGAGGTATCAGTGGCGAGACAGACACGAGACGCAAGTACAATAGGTACCAGGCGGAGCTGGAAAGGGTAGTGGCCAGCCAGGTAAAGAGCAAGGGCTTTTCGCTGCTTGCTCAAGAAAAGATAAGGCTCATAATGAGAGAAATGAGCATAATGAAAAACGACCTTATGGATAAGGTCATAGGACTCGAAGCCAGGCAGGCGGAGAGAAAAGAAATTATTGAATGGATGGGAAGGCACGGCGGCGAAAGGAGAGCCGGAATAGAGGAAAGGAGAGGCAGGGATGTTCCCAGCTACGCCGAGATGGCGGGAAAGGCGAGGCAAAATGTCCCAAGCCTAAGCACGGGCAAGGAGATAAGGCCCAAGGCAAACCTTGTCATCGTGAGGGGGACCGATGGCAAGAAGAATGGGGCTGAGGTGAAGGAGAATCTTAAGGGGACCCTAAGACCCAGAGAGATGGAGGTTAATATGAAAGTGGAGCTGGAAGTAGAGACGCCACAGCAGAAGGCTAAGTTATTGGAGAAAGATCTGGGCGAGGCAGGCCTAAAAATGATGGAGACCGGGACTAGAGAGCCCAGAATCATGGTATACGATATAGAGAAAAGAAAGAGGAAGAGGAGATCGTGAAATAAATTTACGAGAGAAATATGGAGGGTAGTGAGGTCGGCCTGGAAGAATTCGTGGCGAACTTTAAGTGCGTGCCCAAGTACGGTAGGCCAAGCCTGGAAGTCAACCACTGTGTGGTGAAATGTAGCCCTGAGTGAGAAACTGGCTAAGGGGCAGAGGATATATATATGTATACCAGGGATGGCGGAAGTGTAGGGTGAAGGACTATGTGGAGGCTACCCGGTTCTATAAGTGCCAGGCATACGGCCACATAGCGAAGTACTGCGTACAAAAGCTGGCATGCCCAAGATGTGGAGAGGAACATGAGCCAGCCAAATGTAAGGTGGCAAAGGGCGAAAGCAGGTGCGTTAATTGCCGGAGGGCAAAGAAAGACGACCGCCACGACGTGGCGGATAGAAGATGCCCGTACTACTTGATGGCATTAGACGAGGAACACAGAAGGGTGGACAATGGGCTGTAAAATGATCCAGGTAAATGTGGGGAGATCCAAGGCGGCAATGGCGGAAATTGGAAGATATATGAGGATGAACAATGTGGAAGTAGCGGCCATACAGGAACCATACCACCTGGGGTGTAAAGTTGTGATCGGAGGCTGTAAAGGTCTGTACAAAAGTAATGAGAATGGCGAGATCTGGAGTGCAATAGCTGTAAGGCGAGTGGAATGCCTGATGATAGAATATCACACGGTGAGTAACAGAGTGGTGGCTCGGATAGGAAGTGGCGGTGACGGCTTCTACGTGGCCAGTTGTTACTTCAACCGGGAAAGGAAATTGTGACACACATCGGGGGCCTGGAGGAAACTCTGAGGGACCTGGGTGGAGAAAGGAAGGTGATCGGCATGGATGGAAACGCTAGATCGCAGCTATGGCATGACGAGATTTTAAATGAGAGAGGCGAGATGTTGGAGGACTTTATCCAAACCAACAGGTTGAGAGTGATGAACAGAGCTGAACAGCCCGAGACCTTCTGCAACACCAGGGGTATGAAGTCGAATGTAGATGTAACTCTGGGGACGGAAGATATGTGGAAAGAAATTAAGGATTGGAGAGTGAAAGAAGGCGAGATAGAATCGGACCACCGGCTCATCGGTTTCATGGTGCAAAGGAGATGGAGAGGGGAAGGCCCAGGAGGGCAGAGACGAAATAAGATAAGGTTCAAGTTCAAGAACGCAGACTGGCCGCGATTCACGGAGGTACTCCGAAGGAAAGTGGCAGAGACGATGCCGATAGGTGTGAGTGCCGAGGAGATGGTGGAGGCACTGGAATTGGCAATAGTTGAAACCGGAGAGGAGTGCCTCCAGAGGAAGAAAAGCGGTGGTGATGGCGGTGGGAACTGGTGGACGGAAGACCTGTCAAGGATGAGATTGGAAAAGAACAGAGCAAGGAGAGAGCTAGACGAGGATTGGAGAAGAGCACAGAGAGACGAGATCGATAGGGCGTGGGTCCGGTTTTTGAGCCAAGAATACGCCAATCTGAGGAACGGATGTCAAGAAAGTCCGGGAGGAGAAGAGAAAGAAATAGGAGGAACTAGTTTCACAAGAGACGGACAATCCTTGGGGTAAGGTGTATAAGGTTAAAATGGGCAAAACGAAAGGAGACATAGTACTAACAAGTCTAAAGAAGGAAGACGGCACATACACCAAGGATATAGGTGAAACAGTAGCGATGATGCTGAGGGAGCTCCTCCCGGACGACAGCAGAGAGACAGATTAGAACTACCATGAAAGGATAAGAAGGGAAACGGTAGTATGGAATGGAGAGGAAAGATCCCCGGAGTTCACTACTGACGAGGTGGAGATGGCGCGCATGAGGTTGAGGAACAGAAAAGCACCAGGGATGGACGGGATCGAACCGGAATTGGCGAAAGGAGCTCTGATAGGCTGTGTCGAGGAGTACCGGGAGATAATGAACAGAGCCCTGACCACGGGAAGATTCCCGGACAGATAGAAAAGAGGAAACCTGAAGGTGTTCCTGAAATCTGATGATAAAGACAGAACAAAAATAAAGTCGTATAGACCGGTGACTTTGATTCCGGTTCTGGGAAAGATTGGAGAAAAGATGATTGCAAGAAGGATCGAGCAACATATGAGTGAGGTAGGACACATGAGTGACAGACAATACGGCTTTGTAAGAGGAATAGGGACGGTGGATGCCCTAATGAGGAAGGAGGAAGAGGTAAGGGACTCGAGGTGCAAGTATGTCCTGGGGTATTCCTCGACATAGCTGGAGCGTTTGATAACGCATGGTGGCCGCAGGTGCTATGGGAGCTCAAAGAGGCGGGATGCTTTAAAGACATTTGGAGACTGATAAAGAATTATTTTGAAGGAAGGGTGGTGACCCTAGAAATAGAAGGAGTAAGGAAGGTGAAGGTGCCGACCATGGGATGCCCACAAGGATCGGTTCTAGGTCCACTCTTATGGAACGTACTAATAAATAGGCTGTTGAGAATGAATATAGGGATAAACGGCAAAATACTGGCATACGCAGACAATGTGCTACTGCTGATAGAAGCAGACACGAGACGGAGTTTGGAGCGAAGAACAGAGTATGCACTGGGAAGAGTGGAAGGATGGGGTAAACGGAACAAGCTGGCGTTCTCAAGTGCCAAATCAGCCATCATGCTCCTCAAGGGGAAACTGGGCGGAGAGAGATATCCAGTAGTGAGGATGAGTGGTGAGAGGATAAGGTATGTAAGAGAAGTTAAATACCTTGTAGTACTGATTGGTGAAAGATTGGGATATAGAAGGCACATAGAGACGGTGTGCGGAAAGACAAAGATCATCTTCACGAAGCTTCAGAATCTGGCAAAAGCTAATTATAGATACTCTTGTGAAGCACTATACAGAATGTACAAAGGCATGGTTGAGCCAATACTCATCTACGGATGCGAGGTATGGGGCGAGGAAGCCCAGAAAGCGAAAAGCAGACAGATATTGATGAGTACACAGAGAGAGATATTGCTCGCAGTGGCCAAAGGTTATAGGACGATGTCCCATGAAGCCGTGAGGGTGATCACAGGTGCGATACCAATAGATCTGTATATAGAGGAAAGGTGGAGACTGTGGAGAGACAAAATGAATGGTGTGAATCAGGCAAAAAGCCGGTTAATGAGAAGAGAGGAGACGGTATGAAGGTGGCAAGTGGCATGGGATAACGCCACGAAAGGGAGAGTCACGTACGAGTATTATAGAGATGTGAAAGAAAGACTAGGTAAGAAAAAGAGAATAGGCAACCACTACTCAACTCAGTTCCTGAGCGGACACGGAGACTTCGCGGCTAAACTCCACTCCTTCGGGATCGGAGAGAACCCAGTGTGTAAACAGTGCGGAGTGGCGGAAGACGCAAGGCATGTGCTGTATGAGTGTGTGAAATATGAACAGGAAAGACAGGAACTGTACCGGGAGGTGGTACAGATTGGAAGGAGATGGCGGCCTGAGGATATGATGGGGAGCCCTGAAATTTTCAGAAAGTTCGTAAGTACAGCTACGAGAATTGGGAAAATGAGAGAGGAAGAGAGGAGGATCAGAGAAAGGGCACGGGAGCACGAAGAAGCGAGGGAGCTGGGTGAGTAAGTGGGAAGACCCGTACTATGCGTAGATGGCACTTGATGGAAACTAAGACCTAAAAGGTGAAAGGGTGACCCTGTAATGAGACCCTGTAAGAGTGGAGATATATGTATATAGGAGATATTTATATTATAGAGATATATTTATATAGTTTATTCACGGAGGCGATGAAAATCAGGATGGATACCTCCTCGTGGTCCCTGCTGGGCAACGTGGCGGTGGCACGGCGGCTGGGTCGCGGTGACGGGCCCCGGCTGCTGTCGCGGCTAAACTCCATCTCCCCCACGTGGTGAACACCCACTGCAGGCGGCCCTCCCACTCCTGGATGCAGGTGAAAACGCATACAGGGGTTTTTCCCAAGTCATTTCAGCCTGGGCTGCTGGCAGCCAGGGCAACTTGGTGGTGGTTACATCAGAGAAGTCTCGGACTTATAATGATGAAAGCTGGAAGGAATACCTAAATAGGTCAAGAAGGGTTGTTGTTACCCCGCAGACGAACTCTGCCTGGTATCCTGAGTAAGGCCGGCTGTTGTGAGGAGCCGCAAGGCGAATCGCAGGGGTCTGTCAAGCGAGGGAGGAACAGCCGGTCGTAAGCCTGGAGAAAAGAGGAACGTTGGGAGGGAGAAGTTAACCCGACCTTAAAAGGAACGCCCGGACAAGCTAATAAAACCTAAGGCACCCCTCGATAGGGGAAGGCGACGGAGTCTGGTCAGCTCCGAGGTCGTACACGGGAGCTGCTGGTGATCATGGCAACCCTAGCCCACCAGTACACCAGGGTTGGGAGGATGTGGTCGGTTCTCCTGTAAAAATTGGACCCCCCCGCGATGGGGGTAGGTTGGCCTTGGCCTATAAAAGTTTATGTTTTTATACCACTAAAGTTGCACATAGTAAATTTGCTTTTCGCTAAATTTTGTACTAAGAATGTATATCGTGTGATGATATACTTTCATCAGTTGAGGAAGGTGTCAAAGTAAATGACCATACAGGTGGTAATTTGAAATGTTTAATTTATTTCTTGATTTTGTGTAACGAACAAAACAAAAACAAACAGTTTTGAAGTGTTTAAACTAAGCCTACTTTTATGTGCAATATAAATATGATTTATTTTTATATGAAGTTACCCAAGTGATAAATAATACATGTATTTTCGAAGGAAGGACCTCAAGTGAATATACACAATCTGTTTCAACATTTTTGTGAGAGTAAACTGGAATTGTATCTCACCTAACCCTCAGTCAAGGGAGTGTTTTCAGCGTGTTTTAACGAGTTCAGTGAAGTCGATCTGGATATTCAACTCCACTACAAGTGCTTCGGTTTATGCTATAAGACAGAGAAAGATATTTCGTTATTCGAGTGTTTAAATAATATTGCTAAAGTATAAATATAAGTTGTGGCGGTTGTGCCATTTTACTTGGGATAAGGAGCTATCCTTTACAAACGATCTGGGTTTCTAGTACGTTGAATAACCGTCTATGTCGCTAAAGACTTACTACGTAAACATGAAAGTTATTAAACTTTATTATACGAAAGAAGCTAATTTCGGAAAGACAAGAGAGAGAACTATACCATGCTTACTTATCGCCTTGAACCAGAACAAGTAAAGGCACTTTGATAAGACTAATTTACTAACTTAAAGGAGAATAAGTTAAATGGTGATATTTGAGATTGTAGGCCTACTTTGAGGAGAAAAAAACGTTTATTTTGTTCTACAAAGTAATTTGTAAGCTTAAAATTAATTTGTACAACAAAAGTGGGCACTGTGACGTTATTTGCCAGCCTACCTTGTTTTTCCCTGTTTTCTACTTTTTATGAAATATTTCCCATTTATTTTCGCATGATTTTAAGCACTTCGAAGTTAGGCCACACGCTGGTTGCCGGCCTGACTAATAATACTATTTATATCTATTAAATTAAATAAAAGGACGGAACAACGTAACACATTGTTTTAAATAATCTAAATAAGGAATTTTGATTATTAGAAAAACACTTACCTTTTATTAAACATTTTAATTATCCCGTTAAGAAGTCTGTTGACTTATTTATAATGAACGTCAGTCATGTTTGATTTCAACGCATGCGCAGTTCTAACAATTAAGTAACGGAGCTGTTCGTAAAAGAAGAGAAAAAGCTCGATGTAAATAATTCAAAACAAGCGCGTTTTTCAATTCTGACAGATGAAAATAAACATTTAATTCTTTAAGAAAAAATAACCCTGTTCACTTTCATTAACATACAGTTCAATATTAATGTTAAACCTGCATTTTATTTGATTTTTCCTAGTCCATAGCCAACATTTATCTTTTGGTTATGCATATATATTTGTTTTCTCTTTGGACTTGGAAGTAAAGAATAGAACCTTTTTAAATTTGGTTTTGGAAGATTTTTTTATAAGAGACGAGGTCTTCTTCTTCTGAGTGGTTTTAACATGGAGCCAAATCTGTGGAGCTCCGAATTAAAATGATTTTAAAATGATTTTAAAATGATTTAAAATGAATTAAAGGTGGTAAATTAAAGTACACGTGGTGAAATGGAAATCTAAGTGTGTGTACAAGAACTAGATTGTTTATTTTCGTTTCAATTCGTATAAGAATTCGAATTACTAGAGTGTAAAAAATCTCTGAAGTTGGTGTCAATATGGACTAATGCAGTGGTGAGGACAAGCCAACTCTTTAACTATAAATTATTATGATTTTTTTTGTTTCTCCTATAAAATAAGAATTCGTTTACTTTCAGAAAGACAGACTAATGTAGAGAATTAATTATCATTTCATTTTATGTCAAATTATTAAATTTTTTATTATTATAAATTTTTTTGTTTTGTTTTGTCTCAACAATACTGTTCTATACTTTAACTTAGATTTATATTTACCTGGAATTCCTTAGGTAGGCTTGGGATGTGGTAAAGTGGAAAACAATATTAAATCCACAAAAGTGCCAAGAATTGTTATTTTATACATTTATTTTTTGTCTAAATTACATTTTGTTCCAACAAACCATTTTATCTGAATTGTTCATGTTTTTTAGTTTTTAAGTTACCCAGTGGTCTCGAGTATTAAGAATCGTAGTGCCAATGACTGAGTTAACCGAGACAAAATTTTTCTTTTTTCTTTTAATTATTTTTTTTCCTCCTAGATACTAGGGGTGGCGCCCAACAATAACACCGTCCTTATACATCTTGATGTTAACTATTGTTTTTATGTTAACAAGATGCAGAGGACAATAATATTAGATACAATTATAATAATTTATACAACATATAAAAATATAACAATTTTTTTTATTACAAGACAGTTCCACTGATTTGAGATTTTTTTCATATTTTTTCTGCATGAAAACAAGCATATTTTATTTTATTTTTTTATTTTATGCTCCCGGGCTACTTTTTATATTTTTTCATTTGCCAGTACAATCCTCGGCCTACCTGATCTTTTCTAGTCAATTAGTTAATTGAATATATTTTAATTCTAGTCAACTGTATATATATAAATCTATAAAAATAAATATATATACAAACAGTTTATTATATATATATTTTATTTTAAATTGAAAAACGTCTCTTTGTATATATCATATTTAGTACCGAGGCCACTATTCCCCTTATATTATAAATATTCACAGTATGCTTTACACTGTGTGTATACTTTTTCACGATTTAAATAAATATTGTAAAAACTGTTATGTTTGTGTTTTAACGTCTACACCCACACCTCCCTCCTATCCTATAAATACAAGCCCATATAGCTTATAAGCTCAGTCTCAAACATTATGGACAAGTTGAAACATCCATTTTCGACCATCATATGCGGACCTTCCGGCTGTGGAAGTCACATTTTGTAGCAGACTTTATCCTTCACTTGGACACATTGTGTGACGTTAAATTTAATAAAATCACATGGTATTATGCTTTATGGTAACCTGGATTCGAACAAGACGGGACATGTCCTCGCGTCATATTCTGTAAGGGTTTTCCAGAAATGGATGACATATGTAGCGAATTTCCACAGCTGATTATCCTGGACGACCTGATGCGTGAAGCCAAAGAAGTTGTCGATCTTTTCACCAAAGGAAGCCACCATCAAAATATTAGCGTCATGTACCTTACACAAAATATATTCCATCAGGGTAAGGGCCAAAGAGACATTTCCTTAAACGCACATTATAACGTGCTTTTTAAAAACCCCAGGGATAAAGCTCAGATTCAACACTTCGCACGTCAAGTATGTCCTGAAAATCCCAGTGTTTTACAAGAGGCTTGCACTGATGCTACAAGTAGTCCTCACGGGCATATATTGTTAGATTTCAAACAAGTTACACAAGAATGGTTCAGATATAGAACCCGCACAAATGTCGGCTGCTGCGTGTACCTACCACGCAAAAGCTATCAAAACACCAACCCTTTCCGATTACAGATAATTTCATAATCATGAGTCCCAAATTGCTGAAGCAGGCCCCTCTGTTACGAGCAATGTATCGCATTAATCCGCAGCAACGGCCGACAAGAAACTGGTTGACTCTGATTGAGAGAGTGCCTACATCACTTTAAAAGGGAAGGTGCCGTTGAAAAATGCAAAGAAGACAAAGTTACGTGCTCACTAGCAGGTGTTGCGCAAGCTGGTCAAAAGAGGAGAGTGCTGGAAGAAGAATAGACGACTACTCGTTCAGAAAGGAGGAGCGTTCTTGCCCTTACTTTTAGCCCCGTTAATCAGTGGTGTCCTTGGTTCCTTAATCAACAAGTAAATAATGGAACATACGAAAAAGATGATATTAGTGTCCCCGAAAACATTACACCATTACGAGCAACACCATCAACAAGTTGCATTGGCAACAAATCTAGTTGTCTCTTGAGTTGGACAAGGAAATCGAAAAAAATCCTCGCTTCAAAACTTGACAAGTCTAAATGGACTTTATACCAACAAGTGCTACAGCGCTATCTGCACTTTAGTCAACACTATCCGCCGTCTGAAAATACCACCACCACCCCTGAAGTGTCTGTACTTCCCATCCCTGCTGTACTTAATACTGTACCAGCACAGGCACGTAAAAAAGCTGAAATTTTACTAGAACATATCATTTCCCGAGGCGGCATATCTTGGCACTCAAACGGAGAAGTGAGTATTCAAGATACGCCTCTCCGTGGATCCAATATTGTGGATTTAATCAACGATCTGGTCAGAGCAAGAAGACACAGCGAACCGTCAGGGTGGCGAGAGTTTCTCACGGCTCTGCAAAAAATAAACGTTCCTAAAGAATTTATTGTGAACCCGAAACGTTTGGCGACCATTAGAGATCCGACGCCCGTACCACAACCACTTACACCATCGCAGAAGAAGAAGAAACTGGAGAAGGTGGACGAAAAGAGGTGGCTGCCGTTCAGAGCTTATTGGACCGTTTAGCCGACATCTACTACGACCCTTCTCATCCTGCAGGGTTATCAGGGGCGGCGTCGCTCATAAAAGCGTCCAAGAAAGATCCCGAAAAAGTAAGAGAATGGATTCGTGCGCAGGACGCTTATACCCTACACAAACCGGTGCTATAAAAGTTTCCACACAACAAGTACGTTGTGTCAAACATTGACAATCTCTGGCAAGCAGATCTCAACGATATGCAAAGTCTCAGAAAATACAACGATGGTGTAGTGTACTTGCTCACCGTCATCGACGTGTTTAGCAAGATTGCATGGGCGAGGACGCTTACATCCAAGGCGGGGAGCGTCGTGAGAGACGCCTTTCAAGACATTTTCAAACAAAGAGGCCGTAAACCTCTAAGTATACAGACGGACAAGGGGACAGAGTTCACGGCACGTCTAGTCCGGAAATTTCTCAAGCAAGAGGTGTGCATTACTACACTACTCATAATCCAGACGTGAAGGCAAGCATCGGGAACGATTCAATAGAACTCTGAAAGGACCCATGTGGCACTACTTTACCAAAAATAACACGTATCGGTATGTGGACGTCCTCCAAGATCTAGTCGACGCTTAAAACGGCGCAAAACATAGCAGTATCAAGATGGTACCCGTCGACGTTTCAGAAACTAATGTGCTTCAAGTCAGAGATAACCTGTATGGCAAAAGGCGTCCAAACTCAAACTAAAACTCAAACTGTATATCGTAGAAAGAGAACGTGTCAAATCTGCGGATGCATTCAAGTACTTTATATTATGGTTTGGTACTCTTTTGTTTTATTTGAATAAAACGAAACAATAAGTAATGTGTCGATTGAGAAGCGAAGATTAAACACAACAAAGAAAATAACACGCACAAATTGAGAATCTACTGAAAAACTGTCAAAGTCAAATTGTATATGTTTTTTTCTTTTATATTATGGTTTGGTACTCTTTTGTTTTATTTGAATAAAACGAAACAGTAAGTAGATGAATTGAAAGTTGATTTTAGGGTGTCTGAAATCGATTTTCTTAATCGATTCATTGGTAAAATCAGTGCAATTTTTCCAATTTTTCTCTTCTTAAGAACCTTCCTCGGACCTCAACGAATATTAGAGAAAACAATTTAGCCGAATTGGTCCAGCCGTTCTCGAGTTTTGTGGTTAGCAACACATTTAGCCATTCATTTTTATTTATAAGTGATACAAGATAAAAAAAAAAGGTGCCTGGATAGTGTACTTTCCTAAACCTAGGGTTAACATGGCTTAAATATAGTATTAAAAGATTGCAGGTCATAAATAGCAAGTTTATTAAATGCATGCCAAATTTTAACAACATGCATATATTTAGAAAAAATTTAAACTTGTTACGCATAGATACAATAAACAGAAATGGCCTTCGTTTACAATTTGTAAGAATCGCGAAACATTAGGGGAGATGGTTGTACCTAGAGCATAACGTACCTAGGAACACTTTTTGGTTTCCGGTCGGTGCTGCAACCTGTTGGCCTATGGAAATACTATGTTTTGAGGAGAACGCCAGAGAGTAGTGCCAGCCTGTTTTTGAGTGAATCTGACAAAATTTGTGGTTGTGAGACGCGATCGAAATTTTTAGGTTTAATTTGTAAATTTTTTTTTTGTTAGTTTATTTTGATTTAGTGGAAAGACGTTATGTGTTAACGTTAAACAATTGTGCCATCGTATTCACTATTCCTGGGTGAGTAAAATACACTGTTTGATTTTCTCTCTAGTTGTAACCTAAGAGCTAGAAAACAATGTTTCTTAAAAATGGCGCCCTATTGTACCAAGGAACACAAACACATGACATACCTTGGAACATGTTCCTAGGTATGTCATGTAATTTGTATTATTTTATTATTCCAGATTATAATGCCACGAAGTAAGTCTGGTGTGAAGAGGGTGCCTGTCGACCCAGACGCTATGAAAAAAGCAATAGAAGCTATTACTGCTGATCCAGATAGGAAGATTTCAATTCGGGAGGCATGTAAGGTATATAGCGTAAAACTTGCTACTCTTTCAAGGAACTTAGCTATTTTTAAGAAATCTGGGGCAGAAACATACAAGTACTCGACAAATTTTGATGTCAATAGAGTGTTTAGTGTAGAGGAAGAAAAACTATTAGTGGAATACATAGACAAAGTTGCAAAAAAGAAATATGGTCTCTCAAAAAAGGGTGTGAGGCAACTGGCATATAAATTTGCGGTCGCAAATGAGAAAAAAATCCCTGAGAATTGGAATGTAGAAAAAATAGCTGGGGAACAATGGATGCGCTGTTTCATGCGAAGGCACAGTAATACACTGTCAATCAGAAAACCGGAGGCCACGAGTTTGTCACGTTCGACAAGTTTCAACAAAATAAATGTTGATTGTTTTTTTAAAAATCTTGAAGATGTCCATGACCGGTTTGGCCCCATTCCCCCGCACAGAATATGGAATATAGACGAAACAGGGTTGACAACAGTGCAAACTCCAGCTCCCATTGTTGCTCCCAAGGGAGTTAAACAAATAGGTGGCTGTACATCCGCAGAAAGGGGGACTCTAATTACAATGATCGTCGCAATAAACGCAATAGGAAATCACATTCCACCAATGTTGATTTTTCCCAGGGTGTATTTTAAAGATTGAATGTTAATTGGTGCACCTCCAGGGACAATCGGGGCGGTAACGCCATCTGGATGGTCAAATCATGAGATGTTTCTTAAATTCCTAGAACATTTCATCACTCATGTCAAATGCTCTAAGGAAGAACGCATTCTTCTGGATATCGACAACCATGAAGCACACCTGTCTGTGAATGCTGTTGAACGAGCTTCTGATGCGGGCATTGTTATGGTCACTTTCCCTCCACGTACATCACATAAGTTACAGCCCCTTGATGTGATTGTGTATGGGCCTTTCAAGACATTTTACAACCAGGGAGTCGATGCATGGCATCGAAACCATCCTGGGAGAACATTTGATATTTACTGTGTATCTCAAGTTATTGAAACAGTTTTTCCTCGTGCCTTTTCAACTAAAAACATTGCTAGTGGTTTTAAGACACCAGGTGTATATCCACTAGATCGTGGAGTATTTACTGAGGATGATTTCCTTTCTTCATTTGTTACTGATAGGCCTCTTCCAGAGGACGGGCCTAGGCCTACTGAAACTCCAGATAGGCCTACTTCGTGCTCGCTGCCAGGGCCTTCTACTCCACAACTTACATCCATCACACAGAATCACAACATTATAGCTCCAGAACAGATACAGCCAGGACCTTCTACTCCACAACCTACATCCATCACACAGACTCAAAACATTATAACTCCAGAACAGGTACAGCCATACCCAAAGGCAAATCCTAGAAAGGCAGGTAACAGAGGCAGGAAACCAGGTAGAACACGAATCGCAACGGACACACCAGAGAAAGAAGAAATCAGGAAAGAGAAAAACAAAAACAGTTAAAGAAACACAAGGAAGAAAATAAGGCATATGAGTCTAAGAAACAGAATAAGGCAGTCAAAAGAAAGAGTGCTTGTTCTTCTTCCTCATCTGAGGACGATTTTTGTTCCTTTAGTCTCCACTGACGATGAAGATAGTGCAGACGAAGAATGCTTATACTGTAATCAGCCTTATCGGCAAGACAAAGGAGGTGAACAGTGGATCCGTTGTGTTATTTGTCTTCGATGGACTCATGAACTTTGTGCCGGTTCCGACAAAAGTTCTTGGAAAACTTATAGGTGTGACTTTTGTACTCGGGCCTTAAATTGAATTAGATTTTTTTTAAATACCTTTAATTCATATTTTGAATTTTGTTAGATACTTTTGTTCAATTTCTCATTTTTATAGTAAATGTATTCAATAAAATAATTAATTTTGGTTTATGTTGTGTTATTAATTACTCCTACTGAAATGATGTGTTCCATGGTACAAAGGGTAGTGTTCCATGGTATGTCAACATGTTGTACCATGGAACATTTGTAAGCATTAAAAAAAAACTTTTTTTATACATACATGCATTTTAAATACAAGCTAGCAGCTGGAAATATTATTAAAGTACATACGAAAGTATCTAATGGCTATGTTAATTTGGTTCTAAGGTCAACTATTTTATAGTTAAGGGGAAAATTAAAAAAGTGTTCCATGGTACAACACTCTCCCCTACATTAAGACCGTTCAAATGGATCGCGTGAATAAATATTTTCAATAATAACAAATAGTAAGGAAATCTCTAGATTATCCTCTATCATAGCTTACAATTTCCACAGAATTATATATTACTCTTAAAACTCAAAGGTTTAATCACGGTGACAAAAAAAACAATCCATACATTTAATCAAATCTTAATTAGCCGTAAAGAGCCTATGTTCTAAATTATATAGCCGACCATTATATCGAATATGAGCAACTATAAACATAGATATTTCCAAAAAGAAATATATTTCATACAAAAAATTTAAATGTTGTCATTTAAATAACATAGAAAAATTACACAAAACAAAGTTAATTCTATGTCTATGAATACAAAGCATAATGCATAGCATTACTAAATTTTAATATTACTATATAATATTATTAATGAACTCTCCCAAGTAGATCATTACCAAATTAATTGTGAAATCTAATTCACCAGTTAAGTAATTCAAAGTTAATTAATTGTTTATGAATAACAAGCATAACGCATAACATTACTAATTTTAAATAATACGATACAATATTATTAAGGAAATCTCCCAAGTATATCATTACCAAATTAATTGTGAAAAACAATTCACAAGGTTAAGTAGTTCAAAGTTAATTCAATGTTTATGAATACAAGTATAACGAATAAGCTTACTAATATTTAATAATAAGATATAATATTATTAATGAATTCTCAAGTAAATCATTACCAAATTAAGTGTGAAATACAATTCACAAGTTAAGTAGTTCAAAGTTAATTCAATATTTATGAATACCAAGAATAACCCATAACATTACTAATTTTGAATAACACGATATAATATTATTAATGAATTATCCCAAGTAAATCATTATCAAATTGATTGGGAAATACAATTCACAAGTTAAGTAGTTCAAAGTGAACTCAATCTCCTAGAAAACGAAGAATAATACTGGACGTTACTAATTTATAAAATAAATGGCCGAAAGAGAATTTTGAATAATTACAAATTTATCATTACGCCAAAAGTGGATTTCTCCTTACATTTTAAATAAGTCCTTGAAGCCTCTGCTTCGTCTCACTACTTCCAAGTCAAGTCCAAGAGTGCAGTCTTTTTTCATGGACGGTCTTTTATACGATGCACAAAACTCGAACAGGTGAGGCGGGATAAAAAGGGTCGGGATCAAAGAGTTTATCACAAAGGGGGAAACGGGGATGTGCGTGACAACGATAACGTCTATTTTATTCTCGAAACGACTGGGTGGTACTGGCCCCTTCTACACTGGCATCTCTTCTCTTCTCATGGTCGTTGGGTTGGCATTGCGCATGGCGGCGGTCTCTAGAGGTCGAATTTTGATACTCGGCTCAGAGCTGGCAGTTGTTCGCGGACTGATAATGTGGCCAGACGTGTTGTTATTAGTTCGTACATATCCTGGACGGTGAGATTGGGTAAGTGTTGTTGTTGTTGACTTGCCCAATTTTATTTGACTTGTAGCTAAAATTGCTACAATAGAACAAATTCCAACTGGGTTCATAGTTAAATTTACCATACATACCCTCGGTGGCTTTATATGGCCAGATGTTGAGGACCGTGATGATATTGAATAAGAAGATATCATTTAAGTACCGCCAGAGACCACAACAAACAATAGCGGCATTATGAAGTTTAACATCATTGAACTTGTATTAAGGATTGAAAGTGAAATGAAAACAACTTGTATATAGCTTACCGTGTGAATATTATAATTTTAAGAAAACAGAAAAGAAAATCTACCCAAGAAGTTTAAAAAAAAATACTTAAACCTTTATGAACAATTTCATGTATTTACAATGTTTAGAAAATATTCGACAAATATGGTGTTTTCTGTATAAAATCATCCCTATTTGACGGTATTTGGTTATCTATCCGTAATTAAATTAATAGGTGCTATGAATTTAGGAAATTGGAAATTATTATTTTGTCTACTATTACAATATTATACCATTTTACTTTTTTTTTTTTGTATGTTGGTTTCAACTTTACTGTAAAAAATGTGTTTATTGGGAGTGGGGGTGGAACTACTCAAAATAACTTTTAAAATAGTTTAATTCGACCCCTTGAC
>JBCFYV010001366.1:0-139870 GCA_039000515.1 Timema cristinae | reverse complement strand
TCTTTTTAATAAATTATATTTTTTTTTTTTTCCCCCATGAATGGAAACCCCACTTTACCCCCCCGGGGGCGTATTGGCTAACGCGCTTGTCGGGAGCTGATGCGAGGACGGGGAGATAGAGTTCGAATCTCGGTCGGGTAAACTGGGGGGGGGGTTTTCCCTAAAGGGTTTTTCCACTTCCCTCCACGCAAAATGCGGGTTCACTTCCTCTAATTCAACCTTCCCAATTCCTAAATCCATTAACGTAATTAGTACTTAAAGCGTATAACCCGAACGGGTAGTAAGACGCGGTGCTAAATATTATTATTATTATTATTATTTTTATTATTATTACTACCCACTTTCTTAGCACAAAAATACGAGTACACTTATTTTAAAATTACATATTTCTTTTCCTCATTCGATTAGCGTAATTTAAAGTGTACATAATTAAAGTTACGTACAAACCGAAAACCATTTCGGTGTTCGAGTGTTCTAGGCGTCACTCTCGCAATAATCTGTACTGACAATGTTGGGGGATTGGGTTTCGAATCCTGTCGGGTGAACTGAGGGTGGTTTTTCCCTAACTAATGTATACACTCCCTCCACGCAAATGCGGGTATACTTTTTTCCAAGTTCAACTTTCCTAATGTCTAACACATAAGCGAAAACTAGTACCAAAGTTTATAGTTCAGCCGTACGAGTAGTAATGTGCTGTTCTAAAATATTTTTTTAAAAAACCAGCGGGTGGGGAAAAAATACTGCAAAAACATTTTTAACATTCTCACCTACTCTTGGATAGAGAAAGTATTGTTATCTTCAAATAAATTTAATTTGAGAGTTGATGAATATCATCAATTTTCATGACCTACTGAAAACGAAAAAGTGGTTTATGCTATTCCGTTTGTCTGTGCTTTCTGTTTGTCAGTCTAGAATCAAAGTAATCTTACCGCTTATTTTAAAGCTTGATTATAGATTTTTTTATTGGTTTCCTCCGAGGTGTTTTTGGAAATTAATATTTTACCTAAAATTAAGGGGGGTTTACATAAGTCCAAGTGAGAGAAAGTATATTATATCTAAAAGGGCTCACGCAATTTTGATGTAAATTGTATGTAGGTAACACACTTTGATGGCCGCATGGTCAAAAGCGCTGATATCACAGTTTACTTAACTGCCGATGACGAAAAAATCGGGGTTCAATTTTTGGGTTTTGGATGTACTAAGGGTGGTTTTTTTTTTCTAAAATGGCTTTCCACTATTTCTCCACATAAATGTGGTTACACTTTCTATAAATATAATCTTCATCCCTAAAAAAAACTAGCATAAATGTACATAATTCTAACGGTTGTTAAGATGGGCGCTAAAAAAAATCGTATCTAGGGACTATTTTAAAATTGTATTTAAAATGGCGCATCTAATTTTTTTCATTAAAATTATACATAGGGTCCCTTTTTTACTAGCACTGCGTCTTACTACCCGTTTGGGTTATACGCTTAGGTATTAATTATGCTAATTTGGTTTTAGGGATTAGAAAGGTTAATTCAGAGGAAATGTACTCACATTTGCATGGAAGGAGAGTGGGGAAAAACGATTTGTAAAAATATTCCTCAATACACCCACAAAGATTCGAACCTCGCTCTCTCCCTCATTGGCAGGGTTGTCCAACGTGAAGGAAACGTTTAGACCATGCGGGTACTGAGGTGAGTATAAGATACTTTAAATAAGCTGGGTTTTGTGTGAGCTAGACTGCCGAGCACGGGGAGATAGAGGTTAGAATCTCGGTCGAGTGAAATGTGGGGGGGGGGTTTCATAAATTGTTTTTTCCCCTCTTCTTCCACGCAAAAGGCGGGCTAATTCCATATAATTCAACCTTCCCAATTCTGAACCCATTAGTGTAATTAGTACTTAAAGCGTATAAACCAAACGGGTAGTAAGACTGTTGCTAAGTATTAAGTATTATTCAAGTAAGCTAATATATCTTCAGTAATTGAGATTCGAAATGGCTTAAATGGCCCAGTTTTAGTAGTATTAAAATTAAAAAAACTTTTAAATTATAAATTTTTTTTGTAAAACCAAAAAGTTTCTGAGCGAGTGGCAAATTTTATTTTTTTTTTTCTACTTATGTCAGGCAAACCGGAGGTGTATTGTTATTCTCTTTGGTGAACATAAATGTTACATTTTCCTCAATATGTTTCTGTAACATTGTATATTATTTATTCCATGCTTTTTGGTGGCTATGATTATCTTCTTTTTTTTTCCATCAAGTTTTGAAACATTGTATCACGAATTTTAAGTAAATATCTAAAATTTTTAAAGTAAAGGAGCTAGAATATTCCGTGCTCATGGATCGTTTAAGCTACCTCTATAAAAAAATATGTCTGTTGATGATATTCTTTATTATATCTCATGACCTTGAATGTATCCTACACTGAGATTAAACTATTTATAGATCGAATCTATATTTCCAAAATTTATTGGTTATTCCAATTTATGAGAGCTAACTTAATCCAAACCGTAGGTCAAATGGCTATTTCTAGGGTCAATTGCAAGTGTATATAACGATGTGATATGTCAGGTGGTGACGTCGTGAGGGTTACAGGACAATGCTAGATCAAGCTTTAGTCACGTTTCCAAATTTGAAATGACAAGTGACAGATGACGTCGTCACGGATTAGAGCTCACTTGGGTGGCCCGAAACATTTGTAAGCTGCTGACTACCGAAGCGTTTTTTTTTTTTTTGTTTTAAATAATGGGAACTTCAAAATGTCATACACGTTTTTAAAAATTATTTTTTTTTCACTAAAATGCACTCTAAAAATATAGTTTTAATTTGAAGCTTATGAAAGTTCTGGAGATGATGATAAATTATCGTGTAAATGTTTTTTTGACAAGAACAAGTTTTAAGCGAAATATTATTTTTACGTGTACCACGTCTTACTACCCGTCCGATATCCACATATTTACACTAATGTGGTAGAGATGAGGAAGGTAGACTAGTACCGTGCTCCAAACGTCTTACTACCGTCCGGGATATCCACATTTTTAAACACTAATGTGGAAGAGATGAGGAAGGTAGAATAGTACCGTGCTCCACGTTTTTAACTACCGTCTAGCTATCAACATATTTACACAAATGGGGTGGGATGGATAGGTCGAATTTAGAGGTAGTGTACGCCCATTTTCACGGAAGGAGAATGAAAAAACCCCTTCAGTAAAAACCATGGCCATTTACGCCCGACCAGGGACAAAGCCTTGATCTCCCCGTTATCGTCAGTTTCTCGACAGTTCATCTGTCGCAGCTTATTTCCAACCACAATTAGTACTATTGAAATTTGTTTCTTGCAATACACTTTTAATATATTAATGTTAATTCACGGCATACTGGATCATCAACTGAACATTAAATTTGATAGTAATTTGGTCTTAACGGGCCTACATAGTTCTATGATATAAAAATCTATTAGTAATTTAGAAAGCCATAATAAAACAATTTAGATATAAAAAATAGTTTTGGGGCATCTTAATATAGTCTATAAATATCCCAAAAATAGTTACATTACATTAATTATAAAAAAAAACCCACTTCAGTTTAACACTTTAGAATTGATGGAAACTTGTCCATCTTGTATCAAGGGTCATTACTTAGACACCGCCAATGATTGCATACAATGGTTGGAATCCGCCAACGAACGGTTCAAGTACCACTTACAATGCGGACCAATTACCAATATTAATTGAATTAAATAACCCGCTTGTTGGTGTAGTTATCTAACGCGCTAGTCGTGTTGAGTCGACTACCAAGGACGGGGAGATCGAGGTTCGAATCTCGGTCGGGTGAACTGGGGGGGGGGGGTTCCTAAATGGTTTTCACTCTATCTCTTTCACGTAAATGAGGGTACATTTCTTCAAAAGCTCAGCCTTCATCATCCCTAGCACATTAGCGTAGTTATCACATAAGCGTAAAAACCCGATTAGAAAATAGCTCTGAAATATCATTATTTTATTATTATTAGCATCGCGCTTAAATTACCGTGCGGATTAAAACGCTTTAAGTACTAATTACGCTAATGGATTAGGAATTGGGAAGGTTGAATTAAAGGAAGTAAAACCCGCATTTGCGTGGAGGGAGAGTGGAAAACCATTTAAGAAAAACCACCCCGTTCCCCCGGGACCGAGATTCGAACCCCCATCTCCCCGCCTCAACAGTCGAATTTAAACCGACTAGCGCGTTAGCCAACTAGGGCCACCGAGGCGGGTAGCTTTGTATTGAGTTAGAAACACTTCACAAAACGACACTGATGATGAGAGATATCGCCTAAAATAAATTCACCCGTTTAGATTAGTAAAGGGATGGGGAAAAAAGACAGCGATTCATACATGGGGAAGACCACCTCAAATTCACCCAGCCCAGATTCGAACTTTGACTTTTTCATCAGTAGCATTCCTGTCTAAAACAAGAATAAAATCTTATTACCTGTCTGGACTACACGCATATTACTGAATACGCTAATACATTAAGTGTCATAAAGGGTTTAATTTGGAGGAAGTTACCCGCATTTTTGTGGGGGGGAGAGCTAAAAAACACGCTCAAAACACCTGACCGGTTTTCAAGCCCTATCTCCCGTCTAGTCTACCGTGCGATTGACGTTTAGACCATGCGTCCACCGAATTTCTCATTATTAAATTTCAATTTGAAAGGGAACATTTCTTTCTTGATCCTTTTTTTAATCGAACAAGATTAGTAGTGCAATTATATTATTAATTAAAAAAGAAATACATATAACTGGCTAAATTGACATTGGTAAATTGGAAAATATTAAATAATTAAAACACACTATGATTTCCCTCATGAATTTACTATTTAAATCAATGGTGAAAGATAACTTTTAAATTCGAATTTAAGAAGGAATATTTGGATAATTTTTGAAGCCAATTTTTAATTTTCTTTTTGGTTTCACTAATTTCAAACCTAACTTAACGTATTTACAAAATCACCCATATGCCAATAATTTCAAATAATGCTAGAATCAATGACGGATAATAAAAGAAAAGCTTCACTGAACCCAAACTTGACGTAATATACTTTTTTTAAAGCAATCAGTGAACTTTAAGTTTTGTTTTATTGCGTCTAAATAAGTTTAATTACAACAAAATGAGATCGTTAATTTTCTTCCAAATATTGTGATTTAAGGTGGGATGGAAGGGACGTGAAAAAAATGCCTTTTTGTTTTGTCAGTTTTTATAAAAAAAATTTTTTGACTAAAATAAATAAAATTTTTCTCCAGTAGAAACATAGAATTTAAGTTTCTTCCCATGGGGATATCACCAGTTGTTGAATATCTGTCAAGGATGTTCTGTAATTTTATGACAATCATCTAATGCCACTATTACATGACAGATCTTCAAAAATGTTCAGGTCACTATGTGAAAAAAAATTAAACTTTGTTTCTACTGGAGAAATACTTTATTTATTTTGACAATAAAAATTTTTTGCCAAAAAAAATGCAAAAACACTGACTTTTTCTTATGTTAATTATTTCCAAGTTTTTTTTTAGGTAATGTTTAAAGTTTCTTGTATATTTTCATGTATATTTTTGTACGTGTGCTTTATATAGCATTTGTATAAAGTGTGTTTATACGTAGCATATTTTGAAGTTTTTAATTTTGTGTACCAGCTGCCTCGATAGATCTACTTATAAAAACGGTTAGTTCGAATTTTGGATAATTTGAATTATTTTACATATCCTCCCCTGGAATTCGAATAAAATGTATTATTATTAATATTTTAGCAATGCGTTTTACTACCCGTTCGGGTTTCGCTTTAAGTACTAATTACGCTAATGGATTAGGAATTGGGACGGTTGAGTTAGATGAAGTTACCCGCATTTGCGTGGAGGGAGAGTGGAAAACCATTTAGGAAAAACCACCCCCCGTTAATCCTAACCGAGCTTCGAACCTCGATCTCCTCGTCCTCAGCAGTCGAGCTCAACACGACTAGCGCATTAGCCAACTACGCCACCGGGCAGGTTTCGAATAAAAAGGTTATAATTTATTTATAAAGATTTTCTATCAATCAATACTGGAAAAAAAACCTTTTTTTGAATGAACATTCGTGTTGTTTTTTCTATTTCTTCCCCTCTTTAAATTTTCCGGGGAAGTATCCGTGCAGCTGAAGCAAAGCTCGATGAAAAGGAAGGAGATGAATCGTTTGCGTCATTTATCATGGAGCAACATATTGAATGGTGGCTAAGTATGATGTATGTCCGAGTAAAAGTTTTAAAGTGTGGCGTTAGCATTGTATATAGAAAAAATGAGTTTTTTTAAGCCGAAAGGATACATTTTTTTTTCAGGGAAATTGGTAGAGGTTTTTTACAACCGTTATATAGGCCTTCAACATGAACACATTTATTTAGGAGAAAATAGTTTGATTTTTTTTGAGGTATTTAACGCGAACTTTATGAACCCACTGATAATATCAGCACACAATAATATATTCTGAGCAAGATTGAAAGTGCTTACCAATTTTGCTGGGAAAGTTATTTTTACATACATTACATTCCATGGTTCTTTTACACACCACAATCTACGTGGAAACGACGGCTTTATTTTCTCTCCTAAGGAAGTTGTGCTACGATTTTTATTGCTCAATGGCGTAGTTAGCTAAAGCGCTAGTCGTGTTGAGCTCGACTGCTGAGGATGGGGAGATCGAGGGTTTGAATTCGGTCGGGTGAACTGAGGGTGGTTTTTCCTAAATGGTTTTCCACTCTCCCCCACGCAAATCGGGTTCACTTCCTCTAATTCAACCTTCCCAAATCTTATTCCATTAGCTTAATTAGTACTTAAAACCTATAACCCGAAAAGGTTAGTAAGACGCGGTGCTAATATTTAAAAAATTATTAAATTTTTATTTATCGCTCAAGGTAAAATCCGTCGACCCCTGTTGGGTTTTGAACCCATGAACATCGGGTTACTGAGGTGAGCAATTTACCCCATGACAACCGAGATCGAAAAGGAAAATAAATACCTGACTTTTTAATTTACAAACTAGCTTTTAAACCTGGAACTTACATTAAACACTAGCCATTTATTTATCAGTTTGGGAATGAAAATCTCTAATTTTAAAAACTATAGATTTTTCGGCCATGTCATGCATGAATCGACCTCGAGTATTTTTTACTTGTGGCTAGACGCTTTCTAATAGATTAAAGCTACTATCACACGACACTTGCTTGTACTAGAAATCAAGTGTGCTAGTTAGCGCCTAGATATCTGTTTTAAATAGCGGTACAATAGAAACGGGACTAGAGTATTCACACCCCTGCTAGTTTGGTACAAGGGTTTTAGTGCAGATAATTATGGAACGTCAGAGATTAATTTTGGGTGCAGCAACAGCATTAATACTAATAAAGATATTGAAAATTATGAGAGGGAGCGTAGGAAAAAGAATATGACACGGGGACTGGTTGGGAAAGACGAAATAATGGGCGTAGGATGCTAAATATGATACATTTGGAGGTTAGGTAATATACATTCGGAGTTACACAAACGTTTAGTATCTCCCTAAATTTGTATTAATTTATTCTCAATGTGGTCAGAGGCCCCTAAGCCCTGGATGTCCATGTACAGTATACTTGATATACAAATGTTCTTCTTTAGGCCTACGCACACTTTATATTCTAAAAAAAAAAAAAAAAAGGTTGGCATGCTATCAAGTTTATTTAGATAAAATTGGGTCTGGAACACCAGTTTTTCGTTTTTAGATTATAGTTTTAAATAAAATGTATATATATTAAAAAATTTTTATTGTCAAATGTGGCGATTTGGTATTATATAAACAAGGATGTTTTTGAATAATTTTCTGCCAACAACAAATCACATCCGATGACCATGTTGGCGTCATTTATACCATTTATCTACACACAGTCTCAGCGCACATGATTGGTTGAATTACACAGACTAGTGTCGAAACTAGCACGAAATAGCGCCTGTTCTATTTCCCGACAACTAGTATGGTAGCCAGTAAAAGTGGCAGAACCAGTATACTTTCTCTGATTCACACGATGCTAGATGATGACGTGCTAGCACACTGGGTTTCAAGTACGAGCTAGTGTCGTGTGATACGGACTTAAGGATATGGAAATTTGTCGCTCCAACGTCAACAAAAGCCATAATCTACACAACTTAGGTCTTTAAGTGTTCAATTTAATTAAAACGTTTTACATGATAATTATTTTGTTAATATATAATGTTTAGGTAGTTGACGAACAGTTTCTGAGCTGTCTTATTATGTCGGTACATTACTTATAAACTAACTTAAAACTAAAACAGACACAACATCCAGTCCCCAAACTGTTAATACATCACATTAAAAGGAGAAACTTACATTTCAACAATGATAGATAATTTGGCTATGTTAGGAATTGAAACCGGGACCATTAGCTGAGTTATCAGACACGCTACCTTCTAAGCTAATATGCTTGACTGGGACACAATGTGTATTGACAACTTAAATAATTTCCTCAGCCTTACCTATTATATTATTTTATTTAGTAAAAACACAGTGATACTAATTCCCCTCTTGCATCCTTTTGGGGTTTGAACCCTATGTTTCGCAATACACTAAAATTGTCTGATGATTATCCTGAATGTTGCGATAATTTATAAAAAAAAATGTGAGTATTAAAAAACGTTGGACTTATTTAATATTCTTAAATCATACAGGATGGGGCCGAAAAAAATAGACGATTAGTAACTTGAAAATTAGCACTTTAATTGAAAAGTAAATATGCACTAGCTAAATAAAAGCTACTACACGTTCTCACGTTTTGAAGATAAATGTCACTGAGGGGAGCTCCACTGGACGTTAGACAAACCTCAGCAAGTTGTCCAAAACTTTCCTCAGCATAGATCGTCTAATTATTTCACCCCACCCTGTATAAGAAAGGCAATTGCGCAATAAAAGCGTCGTTTTAAACTGTTTGAATCAGAAAAAGAAAGGCAAGCTTTATTGAAATCTAAGGCTTTGGAAGAGAAATCAACAGCTTCTTTGCTGCAAATACTAGAATTGGTTTTTAATTAGCTTAAAGTCGATAAAAAATATTTGTTTTTAACACCTTATCTTAACACCCGTTCGGATTTAACGCACATGTACTATTATGTTAATGTCATTAGGGATAAGGTAGATTGAATTCAGAGAAATATAACCACATTTGGGTGGAGGGAGAGTGGAAAAACCATTTAGGGAAAAACCTAATTGTGATTCGAACACTGATATTCCGCTATCGGAAGTCCAGTCTATTGCGAGAGTAACGCCTTAGACCATTTGACCCCTTAAGTGGGTTAGATATATGTTAAAATATATTAAATGTTAAATACCAACAATAATATAACCTTAAAAGTGCTTATTTATAAAATTAGGACTCTAGCCCTTGCTCTATCCTGTACATTAAATATTTATTTCACAAGTAAACACTATCACAAACTTAATCTTGTCTTTATTCTATTTATCTCACATTTCTCTTCAACGATTTAATAAAAAAAACTGTCATTCAAATACTTTCTTAGTCTGTTGATGCGATACTACTACATTTGAAAAGCGAATTTCTTTCCAATAAACTGAATAAACCCTAAATAAAACACAGCTACATTTTGTGTTCATGCCTCTTCCGCTTAGTAATTACTCGAAACTCGATTTGGTGTTTCCTCACGAGTTCCCAAAGCCCGCCTACTCAGACGAATGAATTGTGGCTGCTATCCCATCCTATTCCAACCCGTCCATTCTACCTCTTCCTTTCAAACTACTTCCACGCCATCTCTTATTGGGTTGCTTGGGTTGAACCATGGACTAGCTAAATTAACAAGTAGCACCGCCTTGTTTGACGTCAGCTTGCGAGAGGAAACAATGTCAACGCGTTTAGACCTCCTTTCTAACTGCTTTGTCAAGAACGTGAAAAGGATGGATGAAATGGTTACATTTTTCATTGGCTAGCATAGATGAACTGAAAGAGTTCTCATGGTAGGACGTTGGAACTTATTGGAGTTGTTGTGAAAAGTAATTTGAACAAGTAGCATTTTTCAAATGGTAAGACAAATTAGCTGAAAGGACACTTTAACTTATGGGAGTTGGTCTGATAAGCAATTTGAACAAGTTGCATTTTTCCAAGGGTAATACAAATGAACTGAAAGGACTTTTTAATTTATGGGAGTTGGTCTGATAAGAAATTTTGAACAAGTTGCATTTTTCCAAGGGTAATACAAATGAACTGAAAGGACTTTTTTAAACTTATGGGAGTTGGTCTGATGGGCAATTTGAATCAATCGCATTTTTCTTAAGGTAAGACAGGTGAACTAAGAGGATTTTGAAGGTAGTACACATTAAATTATGGTTTTAAGGTACGTAGCTATTTGAACTGGTCAAATTTATCAGAGGGAAATACAGTTAAACTGAGATAATATAACAATAACGACGAGATAGAAGTAAGGGGGGCTAACGTTACAACTGAATACTACTCTTGGGAGACAGGTTTGTCATTCTCTTGTTTTCTCGTAGTCAAAATTCCCTCAGATATACGACAGATTTTGCAACGCTGTTTCGTTGATGTTGCCAGTAGCTTCCTTTTTCACTACAGTACAAAAAACCCAAATTTTTAGACATAACTGAAAGCGAGAGATTTGGCCCAAAAGTTAACTAAGAGAGAGAGCGAAGATAAAGCTTTTCTACACAGACCTGAAGTTACCTCAGAGCTGATATTCAGTGTATTTTCTTGCCTCTGTTCTTTCTTGGGTAGAAGGCGATCACGTGTTGGAACAGTTGTTTGGGTTGTTAGGTGGGGTGAGGGATATTTTGGAGATCGGGGGGAGTGAAGAGGGGAATCGGTAAGCGTGCAAAAGGATGTAAGCCCCAGAACTGTTCAAATTTTCAGTTGATGACGACCTTCTCATAAACTAGTTGTAGCCCAAAGTGTGAAATAAAACCTTTTTTAGCATTTATTTTTCGATGATACCTCAACAGCTGCAATATGTTTTTAAATTATATGTATGTTTATTTTCCCAATAAAACACGAAAATATTCGTTTTTTGTTTTGATTCAATTAAATAAATAAAAAGTTTAAATTAAATAAATTTTGATTTAAAAAAAACTTTTTTGGGCCCCTTTTTTTTTTTGGGTTGTTTTTTTTTGGGTTTTTTAGAGAGGTGGAGAGTTTTTAAGGACCCATTTTTATAACGGTTGATTATCAGCCAAAAAAAAACCCTTAACCAATTTTCAAACCTTAAAATCCACTCCCCTTTGGGGTAAAAAAAAAAAAACCCCCCCCTTGTTTTTCTAACTCAAAGGGTTTTTATAGTTTATGAATCGATCCCGGCCCTTTTATTCACAAAATTTTTTTAACTGAGAGTGGGGTTTCATAATTAAAAAAAAAAACCCAATAGCTTTTTTTTTAAATTATGTATCTTTTTAAAATTAAAAAAAATGATTGTAAACTATTCAAAAGGGCAACCCCCCCGCCCCCCTCCCCCAAAAACAGGGGAGCTGTAACCCCCTGAGTTGGAGGGGACTTCGAAGTTGATCAAAGGATTTTCAAATTTTACAAAACTTCCCCAACCCCTATCACTATCTTAAAAAACAAAACCCATTTAAATTAATTTTGGCTTTATATATTTTTTCGAAAAAAACATAAATTTTAAGATTGGGTAATATATTTAACCTGATGCCCTTTTTCCCACATATTTTTGAAAAAAATTTTGAGTTTCTGCGGTTTTACATGGGCCCTTGTTTGCGGGCCAAACATTTTTTTAATCATTAGCGGGGCGGAAGCAAAGCCGTAATAAAATTTGCCAGTCAAATAAATTTCCCTTAGAGCATAGAAGTAGTGCCCAAACCGAAGGACAATTTTTCCCCTTGGGCCCCAAAGCCAAACCCAAGCTTCTTTTTCCCTTTTTCCTCCTTCAGCCGAACCCGGGAAGTTTAAACCCAAAAGAAATCCCCAAAATTTGTAAAAAAAAAAAAATTCCCTTTTTTTTAAAAATTTTTAATAAAAATTTATTTTACTTTTTAAATTTAAGATCTTTGTTTTTTTAAAAATAACAGGAACTTTTTAATTTATTGTTTAAAAAAAAAAAGAAAGAATACATTTCGTGATTGTGATAAAAATTTTAATATAAATAAAAAATAAAAGTATGACAAAAACATTAACCCACTTTTTCCTGTTTATATTTTGTTTTGGGAAAAGGGTTGAAAAATATTTTTTTTAAAAATTTCCCATTCATTTCCATAAAAAAAAAATAAAATCAATTAAATTTTTTTAAACCCCCTCTTTGGCGTAGTTGGAAAAACGCGCTTGTCGTGTGAGCTCAAACTGCAGGACGAGGGATCAAAGGTTCGAATCTCATGGGGTGAACTGGGGGGGGTTTTTTTCCTATATGGTTTTCCACTCCCCCCCACGAAAATTGGGGGTTTTCACCCCTCTAAATTAAACCCTTTCCCAATTCCTAATCCATTAGCGAAAAACTAGTACTTAAAGCGTAAAACCCCAAGGGGTAGTGGGACGTGGTCCCTAAATATTTTTATTAAAAATTTTATGTAATATTAATTAACTACTTTACCGGGTTTAAAGGGTAAAAAGTTTTAATTAATCGAGATTTAGCACAGACCATAGAAAAAACCCCCGGACCATGTGTCCCCCAAGACTGACTACGGGATTAGTTTTTACCGACCGGGCGCCTAATCCAAAGTTTTTTGTCACTTGTCACGTGACCCCCCCTTCCCACGCCCCCCCAAACGAGCGTACTTTATGTAAGGAATTTAAATAACCTTCGGCTTCGACGAAAATTTCCCCGGCAAAATTTGGGCCAAAAACCGATTTTTTTGCCGAAGGTGCAATTTTTTGGCCGAACCCGGGTCAAAAGCCGAATGTTGGGTCGTGGGACACTACTTAAAAAAAGGAACTTTGCATTGGGAAAACATTGGAAAACCCCTTTTTTACTGGAAATGGTATAGGAACCTATTTTTCAAAGCAATTTTAATTTATTTTGTATAGAATCTTATAAAAATTATTTCTGTTTTTCAAAACCCCTTTTTAATCAACTAATACAAAGCCTATAGCGATGAAAAAGGGATCAGGGGAATTTTTTTCCCGACCTTTGACATAGCTATAAATTTACTTAAAAAACACATTGTTTAAAATTTAAATTTTTAAAAAAAAAATTTTAAACAATTTGTTTTTGTACAATTACCGAAAAAAAAACTCTCTGCTTTTTTGTGTTTACATTTTCGCTCAGTTTTTAAAATTTTTAAAATTGGTTAAGTTAAGGCCTAAATTTTAAATAATTTTAATGCCAAATTTTTTGTCCATAAAAATAATTTTGGTAATTTTTTTTTTTGTATGGATCTGATAAACACAAATTTTAAAAATTTGATATCTTTTTGGGAAAATTTTTGAATACGGGCCCTTTAAATTTATTGCGGGGTTTAAAATATTAAAAAAGGTTTTAAAAAAAAATATCATGGAAGTAAATTATTTTTTAAAAACCCATATTGGTAGGTTTATTTATTTTTAAAAAAACAAAATTAAAAGAATTTTCCGTAGTTAAAACAAAAAAGGGCCTTATTAGTAAACCTTTTGAAACCATTACCCAAAAATTAAAAATTTTTTTTTCCCATGGAAAGGTATTTTTAAAGGGAATTACCCCCCACTGGCGTCGTTGAAAGGTATTTTACACCCTATGCATTTTAAAGGGCACCAAAAACCCTTTTTTTATTAAAAATTCCCAGTAAATCTTACAAGTGATAGGCCTTAGGGCCAGAGCCCCACCTCGGTGGCTTTTAAGTTGGCTAACGCGCTTTCGTTTTGACCTAGACTCCCGAGGCCCGGGAGTTCGGGGTTCGAATTTTCTGGGGGGAATTGGGGGGTTGGTTTTTTTCCTAAAGGGTTTTTCTCCACTTTTCCCTCCCCGCAAATGGGGGTTCACTTCCTTTTTAATCAACCTTCCCCCAATTCCTAACCCATTAGCTTATTTTTAGAACCTAAGCAATAACCCCAAGCTGGGTGCAAGTTTTTATTAGAGTGTGATCACCTGCTTCAGTGGCTGAAGGGGGTTCTAAGGAAATCCCCCCTTTTTAAAAACCTCCCCTTTTATGAGGGGGAAAGTTTGGGGGTTAAAAATTTAGGGCGGGTCTTATTGGGGTTTTTTTCCCCTAGTTTGCTTTTCACTCTTTTTCCATCCAAAATGTAGGTACAGTTTTTTTAAATTTTGATTTTTCCCTCACCCCCGCCCTTTTAAAAGTTTTAGTTTTGGGCCCGTACAACCTGAACATGAAGTGGGCAAACAAAAACAAAAAAAAAAGAAAAAGGGCCCGGGTTATAAATTTTTTAATACCTTGGAGGACATACCGAATATTTGGGCAAGTTATTTATTTTTTTTAAAAAGGTACCGTTTTTCAAAAAACAAAAACTAAACATGGTGATCTGGAATTAAAAACAAATTTTCAAATTTTAAAAAAAATTGTATTGCTAAAATATAAATTCCTTGATGGGTTTATAAAAATTATGAAATCCAAAGAATATTGGTATACCTTTAATTTAATGGTATTATGAATCGAAAGCCAATCCCACACTTAAAAAGTACCCTACCAATCCCTATCTTGATTTTTTTAAATCCAGCCCAACCTCATTAACCCTATTCCTAAAACGAGTTAGTTCTTTCCAGTCCCCCTCATTACACCCTATCTTTTTCAGGTTTTCTAATTTTTTATCCCCCCATCTGCGTGATTGTTTTTAACCAATAGTTTTTTCCCCTTTTGGTTTTTACCATCAGTACCCTGAACGAGGTCTTAGAATTTCAAAATTCGCACTGTTTAAAACTTCCACCGTAATTTACTAGATTTGATCAAACAAAAGAATATATTGTGATAAATTCAGAGTTTTCCCCAAATCTAAATTATGAAACCCAAACCTTCACCCCCCCATTTGCCTCACCCCTTTTTTTGGGACCAAAAACTGCCAAAAGCACCTTTTTTCGAAAAACCATCCCATCTTTAAAGAAAAAAAATTTGAATTTAAAATTGAATAAGCAACTCTATTTTAAAAGTCCCCAAAACTTACCAAAAAACAAAATGGGATTTTGGGCCCTAGTATAAAAAAAAATTAAATAAAAAAATAAATTAACCAACGCCCAAAAAAATTACAGAAACATATTCTTTACGCCCCAATTTTTTTGCTGCCCCTTCGTTGCCAAGGAAAACTTAAAAATTTAATAGAACATTAAAAAAAAAAAACTTTTTTTTATAATTTTTTTTTTTAAAAAAACACTAAAAGTTAATATTTTTAAAAATTGTAAAAAAATTTAAGATGAAATATAGCCATACAAAACAGTTTTTTTTTTTAAAGCTTCGCTTGCGGATAAAAAACAACCTTTATAAAAATTATTTTTTATTTTTTAAAAAAAAAAGGGGATAAAACATCAACCCGATAAATTATTTTTAATTTTTATTTGGGGTTCAAACAAACAGACCATTAAAGGCACAGACAGATTTTTATTTTTGTTGTATGTATAGAAAAAAAATTATAAACGAAATATTAAAGGTGTAAAATTGGTGCTGAAACGTTCCATTAAAAAAAAAATGAAGTAATCAAAAATATGCTCTAGGGAAAAAATTTTTTTTTTATTACTATAAATTTAAATCCTTTGAAGGTTTATCAAATTTTAAATTTTCCCTTTTTTTCCCTTTTTTATTTTTTTTTTTTTTATTCGGGGGAAAACTTTTTTAAAATGAAGAATTGCTTCGCAAAGCATTTTACAGTCATTGCGGAAGTTTTGGGGCGTACGGGAAAAAAAGGAAAATTGGGGGAATTCAAAGAGAAATTTCTGAAACAAAGTAGGGTGGTGATTTTTGACCAAGCCAAGTATTCCCAAGTTGTGATTTCCATACAAACACTAAATAATTCGTCTTTTTTCATCCTTTGACAAGAATCCCATGATAAAATTTTGGGGAAAAATTTTCCTTTAATTTACAGGAAGCTCATTTTGAAAAGGGGTTAAAAATTTTCCCAAATTTAGACAAAAATTTAGGATAAAAAAATCCATGTTTCCTTTTTTCACCCATCCCTTTTTTTATATTTTTTTTCTCTGTGATAAAACATAAACAAAACGTTTTTAACAAAAAAAAATTCCCCCCGGAAGTTTAGTGAAAATTTGAAAACCGTACTAAATTTTTTAAAGGCGAAAAATTGCAGAGCTGCCAATTTTAAAATAATTTTTTTAAAAGGGAAATATTTCAAAATGCATAAATTTTTTTAAAAAATTTAGAATTCAAAAAAAAAAAGGGTTTGCCCCCAATAAATAGTTAAAAATAAAAAGTTCCCACATCATTTTATTAAAATTTAAATTAATATTCTATTTTAATTTTTTTTATTATTATTTTTTTTGGTTTTTTTTTATAGATCAAATTAAAATTTTAAAAAGCTTACCACAATGGGCATTTTAATTTAAAAAATTTTAAAAAAATAAATTTGTTTTAGTGTAATGTTAAAAATTTAAATATAATAAAAATTAAATTTCCCTTTTGTTTGGGGCGGGCTTTGATTTGTCCCCCTTTTTGGGGGAAATATTAGCAGTACAAATTTAAAATTTTGTCCGGGAAAGACACCCGAATGTACTAAGGGTACATTTTTCCCGTGGGGGCTCTTTCCATGCCCCCAAAGAAAATAAAAGAAATGGTGATAGTGAAAAATTGGTGGGGTAAAACCATTAAATTATCTTAAAAAAATTAAAGCCAATTAGAAAAACCCCTGGGAGCATAGAAATTAACCCGGGAAAAAAAACCCCCTTGGAAATCAGCTTTAAATCGAACCCGGGAAATTTTTTTAGGGGGTCAGACCCGGAGCTGTGCCACTCTACCACAAGGCCCGTTTTTTTTTAATATAGTAAATTTGATCGTTGATTATCAAAATTCTTTTCAAAAAAATAGATTTAATCTATTTAGAAACTTATGTTTTCCTCCAGTTCGTTAGTATAAAATTAGCTCATTATGTCTTTAAATGGTTAAATATTTTCGGGTTAGATACCAACAAAAATTTTAAAAAATTTTACAATAAAATAAAAAAATGTTTATAATTAAATTTGGGTTTTTTAATTTTTTAAGTTTTTTTTCCCAAAAATTTAAATTTTAAATCTTAAAAATTTCAAACAAATTTTGAATGTTTATTCCATTTTTGGCGGGGACTTTCCCTTTTCCTCTATTTTAAAATATTTGCATTTTAAAATTTATTTTTTTTTTGGGAAATGTTTGGGCTCAAAATAAATTTATTAAGAAAAACAGTAAAAAAAAAAGGGGGTTTTCCCAAGAAACTCTATTACATGTTGTTTTTTTTTTGAAAATTTACTTTTCCCAAAATGGATTGGGAAAATTAATGTAATAAAATGAGAAAAAAAGGGTAGCAAAGTTTACGTTTTCATTTTTTGCCCCCATTTTTTTTCCTAATTTTTGGAAAACCCTTGACAAGATAATTTGCCTTACTCAGGCCCCAATCACCTTTGATAAATTGTTAACAAGCATTATGTTAAGAAAAGACTATTTTTCACGAAAATTTGTTCAAAAAAAAGGGTACGGTGCATCTCACAGATTTTTTCCCGAAATTTAACTTAAAATAGTCATTTACTTAAAACTTGTAAGATTTATAAAAACGAAACAATGGTTATACATTATGTAAAAACATAAAACCAAAGATAAAAATTTCATATTCTTTTCATACATGAATTAAAAGGGATTTATATTTGTTTATATTTAAAATTTAAATTGGTTTTAAAAAAAATATATTTCAACTAAAAAATTTTTTATCTTTAATAGTACAATTTTAAAATTTGGTAAAATTTATTTCATTTTTAAAAATAGTTGGGGGGAGAAATGATAAAAAGGGGAAAAATTTTTTCCTCATGAAAATTCCCCCTGAAATTCATTTTCATCTTTTTTATAGTAATAAAAAATTTTTGGGAAAAAACATTAATCTATTAGGCAAATTTCGAGAAAATATTTAATTTTTATTCATTTTTTTGCCCTTCAATAAACCCTCTAATTTGTAGGTGGGTACGGTTGGGTATTTAAAGCCTAACGCGCTATTTTTCGTTTAAACCCCAGCCCTGCCGAGTAAGGGGGGTTTTGAGGCTCGAATCTCGCTCGGGGTGAACTGTGTGGGGTTTTTCCCTTAAATGGTTTTCCATTCTTCCCTCCCAAAAATTTGGGGTTTAAACTTCCTCTAAATTAAACCCTTCTTCTCCCCAAACTCTTTGCCCATAAATAGTGCATTTTGGGGAAATAACCCGAACAGGTTTTAAAGGGACGTGGTGCTAATAAAAATTAAAAAAAATAAAAAGTGGGGAAATCCCACCCACACAACACACACACACACAAAATTTTTAAAATTTTTTAACCCAAAGTATATGGGAGTACGGGTGAATGAAACAATAAACGAAAACGTCTAGAATGGTTTGTCCCCAAAGAATTTATCCTGAAACCCTCCCGGGCCCATGGCCCAACGCTTTAATCTCATGTTGGATAGACCCCAAAAAAACGGGGAGATTTTGGGTTTCGAATCTGAGGCAAGTGTACGGAGTTTTTTTTTTTAAAAAGGGGTTTTTCCCCCTTTTTCTTTCACTAAAAAGGGGGGTTTATACCCCTTAAAATAAAATTCCTTTCCAAAATACCAAAAAAACCCCATTAGTTTTTAGTACAAAAAACGTAAAGTCTAAGGGTTTAATGAGATGGGCAGTGCCAAAAAAAAAAATAGCCAAAGGGGGAACCCCCTTTGGTTTAATGTGGATTTAAACATTGTAGCTTTTTTTAAAAATTCGCAAGGGTTTAAAATTTTTCCCTATTAAAATTTTCCATAAATAGGCCCCATGAGTTTTTTTTTGAAAACCCTTTTCGACTGTTCGTGACCCCCTAGAATTTGCTGTCTGCACCAAAAAAAATTTCCAAATTCGAATAATTGCCCTGGGGATCAAGCTAGGCTTTACTGGGGCTTAAAGAATACTCATGGAATATTTTTTGTTTTGATAGGGATATATTCCATCGTTAAAAAAACACCAATCCCCAATTCTATATTTGTTTCTTTGTGCTAATTGGGGGTTTGCATTCAGTGTAAGTTTCCCTAATACAAAAATTGCCCACATAGAGGGGCACTCAAAAACCCTTTTCCCAATCAGGTTTCACCCTTTTTGGGAAAAAGTGGGGGCTTGAAACCACGCAAAGGTTTTTCTAAGTTTAAAATTTTCTTTAAAAAGCTACTAAATAAAGGGGACATCTATTTCCCTTTCCCCTTTTTCTTCCCCCAAATCAGTAAAATATGTAAAATCCCGGGGGGGCGGGAAAAAGCCCGTGGAGGACGGTATTTATTCTCTTCCCCCATCTCTACCCCATTAGTGTAAATATGTAGATACCCCGGGGGGTAGTAAGACGTGGAGGACGGTACTATTCAAAACCCTTCCTCATTCTCCCCCCAATTATTGTAAATATTTTTGGTTCCCGGGACGGGGTAGTAAGCCCGTGGAGAAACGATACTATTTTCCCTTTTCCTTATTTTTTCCCCTATTAGTGTAAATTTGTGGATATCCCAAACGGGTAAAAGGGCGTGGAGAAAGGGTACATTTCCCTTTCCTCATATCTACCCCATTAGTTAAATATGTAGAAAAACCCCCGGGTAGTACACGTGGAAAACGGAAACTATTCTCCCGAAACTTATTTTTCGTTTTGGGAAAACGTTACTGATTTTTTTAAATATAGTGCACACAAAAATAATATTTTAAATACGGGCATCATATTTACTTGAAAAATATAAAATTGTCATTTTTTTACATAAATAAATGTTTTTATGAATTTTTTACGTTTTTTAAAAATATTTAACTAAATTTAAAAATATTTTCATCAACTGCGTTTTCTGCATCATTGTTAAAACTTTTACCGTCTGTTCAATATTTTGGTTTAGATTCGTTATTTCCCCTTTTGGGAAGCTATGTTGGGTTAGAATTTTTTTGTGAAAGTGGTTTTAAAATTTTTTTTAAGGGGAATAAAAATTTAAAATTAACTTTGTGTCCAACCCCCCCAAAAAAATTAAAAAAATTTAATTTTGGCCAAAATTACTGTGGTTAACTATCACATTAATATAATTACCATCTGTTTTTCATTACAGTTACCCAAAGTAAATAGAGTCACTTTTGAAGTAGGTAAAATTAGAGATTATTTCTAGAAACTTTTCGATGTCACCAGGGAAACTTACCCTGGGAAAAATAAACTTAAAAATGCAAACCAGGGGGTGGGATATTTATAAAAAAAACTTTTTGGCTCAAAAATATTAATAGAAACTTTGATAGCACTTTGATTTTTAATATAGTATTTATACCAAATTAAAAATTATTTCCGAATGGGGTTTAGGTTTAGTTATTTTAAAAAAATTTATTGCAATAAAAATTTTCTGTAACTGTCATGTCCCTTACCAAAAATTTGCGGAGTTGACAACTAATTGGAGATGAAGTTTTGTCGGGACAATAAATAGACAGTAGAAGAAAAAAATTTTTGGGGTTTTTTTCCCAAACCGATTCTCTTGTCTTTCTCTTTAGTTTTTCCTTTTCTCACCTTCTCTCCCCTTGTCTCGTCGTTTCCCTCTTTCCCATCGCTTTTAAAATTACCATTTGCCCTAATCACTTCTAACAAAGTCTCGATCTCTTGGCGAAATCTACTGTTGTAAACATGGACCACCTTTGGTTTAAAAAAGCTTTCTCGGCGGGAACGGGGACAATTTTCCATCACTAATCATCCCCATTTTCCCCCCCTTTTTCCGTTGTAGATGTTTTTTGAAAAAGCTTTTAAAAGGAAATTTCATTGAGGGTTCTTTTGGGGTTTTTTCAAATTTTTAAAAAGCCCAGTCGGAACTGTTTAGGGTTAAAACCCTTTTTTTGAAGAGTATAAAATTTTAAATGGTTTTGTAACGCGTCCCAAAATAATTTCGGGGGATACGCTATGATAAATAAAAACTTTTTTCCATAAGGTTCCTGAAATAACTCACCCACCATCAATTTCCCCTCCAAATTTTCTTTTTTTTGAAAGAAAGGAATTTTTGCAAAGGGTATCAAAAAAATTAATTATGCTTTTTATGGGTTAGGGGTATAAAGTGAATGAATGTTTTTTTGAAAATTTTCGAAAACGGCTTACTTTCCATTGGGGTTATACGTTTTGTTTTAAATTTTATTTTAAGGGGGGTCAGGGATGAGAAAGATTGAATTTAGGGGAAGTTTTTACCCAATTTTTTTGAAGAGGGTAAAGAAAAAATTTAGGGCAAAAACTCATTTAAAACCGGGGGATTAAACCCCTAAATACCCACATCATCGGCAGTCAAGTTATTGAAAAAGTATCACTTTAAAACCAGGCTGCCACCGAAGTTTTAAAAAAAAAAAAAACAGTGGGGCTCCGTTCCGAGGTTTCTTTTTACCCCAAAAATTTTAACCGTTGCCCAATTTTATTTTTTTTTAATTAAAGAAAAAATAGCCCACAATCCCTTTATCCCCATCGGGGCCCTTTTTCCACTCCTCCCCTGTGTCATAGTGCTATCATATAATCTCATCATCATCATCCTCCGTAAATCGTCGCAAAAAAACAAGAAGGGAGAATATTAATTACCCCTGTAGTGAATAGTACACGTTATTTTTAAATTTTAAAATTTAATGTTGGGTAATGTTTACTGAAAATAATTTATCAAATAAACTTTACCGTTTTTAAATGTATGTTCCCTTGAATATGGGTTTAATAATAGTTCGGGTGCCCCCGGGTGGTCTGGGGAAAAGGTTTTTGGGCTTCTATGTGGGGGCCCGGGGTTCAATCCCCCGGCCCCGGCACATTTTATTGATTCCCAAAAACCCTTCCTTCCCCTCTGACAAACATATTGTGAATGTGAGGAATGCCGGGCCCCACCGGGGTTTCCCGGATTCCCTTAAAACTGTAGGTCCCCCATTCTTTCTCAATCCCCTACCCAATTAAACATTACTTTAATTTCGTTAACCCGAAGGGTAGTAAGACGCGGTGCTAATAATAATAATAATAATAATTTTATTTATATATATTGGGAAAATTTGTGTAAAAAAGAAAAAGGGGTCTACCAAGGAAGCCAACAAAAATTGTAAAATTTGTTTTCCCTTGTTCTCTCTCCTTTTTGTTCACTGGTTTTTCCCAGGGCTACAGTCAAGATTACACCAGAAAAAAAACCTTATGGGGCCCCCTAAACGATTAATCAAACGGCCGAAATTAAAAAAGTAATAATTATACTGACAGTCTGACTGATTGTTTTTAGGGGAAAGTACTGATCAACGATGGAGGACTGACTTAAATCCTGATGTACCCCAAATTTTTTTTCTGATCACCCCAATTTTCGGCTACCTTCTTGCAATTTGGGGGGGAGAGATGACAGTAGTACTGACATAGAAATGCCCGTTGCCCCACGCTTGTCAGTATTTACTTCAGTCTCAAGTCACAAACACAGCCCAAAAACCCACTTTTTTTTTTGTCTTCCATTTGTTCCCACGTTGAACGCAAAACTGAGCTGATAAAAATAACTTTTCGAAGATGACCTTTGTACTGTTCTTTTGTAAAACTAAACAGCCAGTTTGTAAATTTCTTAGGACTGGCCAGTGGGGACTAAATGTGTGGGACCCCTTTGTTCCCGAAAAAATTTTGCTGCGCTCTTTGACCAGGTTGACCCCTTTGGCCTTTGGGGGGTTTTTTAGTTGAAATTCATCAGTGATAACATTACAAGTAAAATAACTCACTTTAAAATTGTTCGTTGTAAAGGGTGGTGGTTCAAAGCAAAATACTGGGATCCCAGAAATAAACCCTCAACTCACCCCCAAATCTAATTAAATAAAAAAAATTTTTTGAGACAAGAAAATTTTTTTAAAATTAAAGTATTTAACGTGCACTTTTTTAACCCCCTGATATCAGAAACCCGATAATTTTATGATTTGAGAGCAAAAGGGGCCCTCCCAAAATTTTGAGGGAAAAAGGTTTTTTTACAAAAAGCTTCCAGGGTTCTTTACACGCCAAAAAATAAATAGGGAAACCCCGATGGCTTTATTTTCCCTTCCGAAGGAATTTGTGTACGGATTTTATCGCTCTAGAAAAATCTGCCCAATCCCGGATATTTTTTTAACCCACGAAAAAGGGGTTTTGGGGCCCAAAGCACTTTCCCCCCAAATAACACAGAACAAAAAAAAAACTAACGGGGGTTATTTAAGATTTTTTCCCAATCTAGACAATTTTTGAAAAACATTCGCTTGAACAAAAAAAAAAATTGCCATTGTATTCTACTTTTTTCCTTTGAAATTTTTTGCAGAAAGAGTAAGTTTTTTTGGGGGGTTGTTTTTAGGGGAAGGGGATGGGACCCGCTCCCTAAACATAGCTTTGTAAAAGCCGGGTTTATTGACCCCAAAAGGCAATTTTTTTGTTCTCTATTTTAAAAACCCATCTTTAAAGTAAAACTTTTTTTTTAAAATACAACTTGGTGGGTTTTTTTTCCCCTTAAAGCTCCCACATGGCGATCCCCGTGTTGAAGGAGGAAGCCCCCCTTTTTAGAAAAGCCATTTTAACCCCAGAGGAGGTGAGCCCTCGTGTATATCTTGTCTGGGGCTGGGCAGGGGGAGGGAAAATGCGATACTGGAAAAACGTTTTTGGGAGAGTAAAGAAGGGGTTTAAAAGGGTATTTGTTAAAAACCCTTTGAAAAAATTCTAGAAGATGAGATTTTAAGATGGGTTACCACAAAAATATATTCGGGGCCCGATAGTCGTGGGGGGGCTCCACCCAAGTGTATCCACCCAGTTTTGAGTCCCGAGGTGAAAATTAATTATAAAAATTCGAGTAAATTACGTTACGTTTTGCTTGGGGGCCCCAAGCGTAGTAGTTGTGCGAGTGATACGAATGCAAGATGTTTACTTTTTAAAACCTTTCGTAAACCCGTGGACAAAACTGACCTTTATACGAAATTGTTATTTAAAAATTTTTTGTAAAAAATTTTTTACATTTATTAATGTTGTTTTTTAAATTTTTTAATTATCTTGTATGTTTTTTAGTTAACATTTTAATTTGCATATTTAATTAGTTTTTAAAGACTACAAAATATTTTCAATATTGGGAAAAATTTGGGAAACCAAATTCCCCATGTATGTATTTTGTTTTCAATGTCCCCTTTTTGGTACTTTGTGCTACGTTCGTTTTTAAAACCAATAACTTCCCCAAAACCCTAAAAAGAATCATTTTTCTACACTGAGGAAACGGAGTCACTCCCCACACTTCCCCCTTCAGGACTACACCCAAAAATTTAAAATATTTATAATTTATAATTACACTCTTTTTTTAAGCGCACAATGGGTTCCCGGGGAGTTTAAGGTGTTGACCTTTTTTGGGGTCAGGTTTTCGAGAGGGAAAGTCGGGGCTTAAAATTCTCATTTGAATGTACCAAAGGTTTTTTTTTTTTTTATAAATGAATTTACATTTTAAACCCCCACCAATTATAGGAAAATTTTCCCCTTAAATACCCCGTTTCCAGCCCTACCTCATAATTTGGGTTGGAAGTGCCTAGGATAAGTAAAATAAAGGTACAAAAAAAACTTATAAAAAGGCCGTGTTTTGGGTTTAAAATAAACAGGTTTCGGTGTGTTTTTAAGTTTTTATTTTTTTTTTTAGTCAGTTTTTTTGGGAAAAAAATTTTTCACTGTATTATTTTGGGTTTGGAAATTTAAAAAACTTAGTTTTTTAGCCCAAAATTTTAAAATAGGGGAAGGGTTGACTTTAAATAAGTTACAAAATTTGGTCTTTTTAAATTTTAAAAGCAAAAATTTGATAATTTTTTTTTTAAAATTTTATACCGGCCTTCCCCAAAATACTATATTTAAAAAAATATATGTAAACCTCCCCAAAAGTCGGCTGCCAATTTTTAAAAGGGGTTGGTTTAATTAATCAAGATTTTTAAAATTGGTCAAAAAGCTATGTCAGATATTCATACGATGACAAACAGATAAGGGTTATAAAAATATTATTTTTATTATTATTATTATTATTTTATTTTATTATTAGCACCGCGTTTTAAACTACCCTTCCCGGGGTTTTATAGGGCATTTACGCTAATTTTGTTTTTGGTTTAGGGTGATTGTGAGATGAAAAAGGACCTACATTTTAAAACGTGGAACCCAAAACCACGGGGGGGCCTCATTCCCCCCCTTTTCACAAGGTCTTGTCAGAGGTAAAGGGGTAAGGGTTAAAAATTCAGCCCTTATTGATGACTTTTGTGTAAAAAAAGGGCCAAGATTTTTTTTTTCTTTAAAAAATTTTGTTTTAAGCGTAGAAAGAAAAACTTTCTGTTACGACGATTTTTTTTTTAAAAAAACTGATGAATGCCGGACTGTGCTTTCTGTTTAAACTGTTTGGGGGTGGGGGGGGGTTCTTTCCCTTTCGGCAAAACACTTACCGCATTTTAAATCGGGCCAAGAAAACCGGATGGTACTGGGGGGGTTTTAAGAAGCGATTGAAGATGAGCCCCCCCCGGGGCTCAAATTGACTTTCAACACCTTGTGGGCCGAAGTGTCATCTTAAATGCCCGGGGGAAAGGGGTTTTGGGGTCACGGAGGGGTGGGAAGGGGGAGGTTTTGAGAAAAAAAATTTTTGGGGCCCTCTTTTTTTTAAAAAGTTTTAAAAGCCTTTTGGAATTTTTTTTAAAATTTTTTTATAATCTAAAAAAACCCTAATTATTACAAACTTTTTTTTTAAAATTAAACAAAAATTTGAAACATTTTTAAAATATATTTTTTTTCGGGCATTGCTTTTGGGGTTTTCGCTTTTTTAAAAATTTACGTTCCCTGGTTTAAATTGAAAGGAAAGGTTAAATTTAAAAAAAATTTACTTGCATTTGGTGGGGGGCTAAAACCCGTTTAGAAAAACAATTTCCCCTCCCACCCAACATTTATAAAAACCCCAGATCTTTGGGAACCTTTTTCCCTTCGGAGGGAATTTAAAATGCGCCCAAAGCGATTGGGGACTAACCCGGGAAAGTATGGAAACCCCCTTTTCCCCCGGCAAAAAGCCCTAGGTCTTTCTCACTCGCTTGTGAAATCCTGGCGTGGGGGGGCTGATACCGGCTCCACTAAAAAAATTTTAAACTTATCCCCCAAAACGTGAAAATACTACCCTTTTTTTGCCCCCTTTAAATCTCCACATGGGGAGTTTTTTATAAATTAATAAATAAAAAAAAAAAAAATTTAATTAAAATTTAAAAACAAAAAAATATATTGAAAAAATTGCAATTAAAAATATTATAGAAAAAAATTTCCACTTTTCCTTGGTGAAAAGCTTTTCGTTTCAGTCGTTCAAAAATATTTTTGGGTAGCCTAACGTAGGGTGCATCACTGTCAATCAACTCTGCGTTCCCGTCGGCTAAAAAATCGAAAATTTTCCCAAATACTATTGCACATAAATTAATTTTTAAATTAAACATTAGGGAGAAAAAGGAAAATAAAAAATTCCTAATTCTGAAAATTGTTGAAATTTTTAAATTATTTTTGGTTAAAATAACTGTATTGAAAAGGTCAGTTTTGACCATTTTAGTGTAGTTTCACGGGTTAAGCGTTGTGAACAAATCTTTATTTTTTCCCCTAATAGGACAAAATTTATATTTATTAAAACAAGAAACTGTGTCGCTTTGTCTGCCCCCCCCACCCCCCCCCCCCACCCCCCCCCCTTCTCCGGGGAAAAAATATCCAGTAAAAATTTCAAACAATGCACGCATGCATTTCTGGCATTTCAAAAGGTCTTTTTTTTTTCCCTTTTATCCCCCCATACCTCGTGCGTGCACAAAAAACACAAAAGTGCGCTATTTTTTTAGACAATTTCCAGCCCTTTTAAAATGACCCCAAAAAGTAGGGTTTAAGAGAGGTCGCTGTTATTTTTTTTTTTTTATTTTAATTTTTTGGGATTTTAGTAGTTCAGAATGTGTTTTAATGTCACCCCTTTTAAACCCCTTTTCCCCTTTCATATATAATATTCTGCCTAAAAATAAATTATACCTTTTAACTTGAACTTCCATAAGAATTCAAAAGAAGGTTTTCAAAAAGTGGGTCCCACTGTTCATATGAGGATTAATTTTAGATTAAAAAAAAAATTTATTTTTGGGTTTAAAAACCAGTCATAGCTTTCCTACCGTGTTTTAAACTTTTTTTACAAAAAAAAAAAAAATTAATTTTTTTTTAAAAGTTTTTTCAAATTTTAAATAAAACTAAAGTTAGTAAAAAAAAAAACTAAAAAATTTAACACCAAATTTTAAAGGGATTGTTCTTTAACGAAGAATGTAGAACGTCGTAGTTAAATTAGTGTCAAGATTCCCTCCCCAAATTTTAATATGAGGATAGCTATAAAAAAAAACTAGATTCAATACCCAGGGAAAGAAATATTTGGGGTCACGTTTTCTACGCTGCACTTTTGATAATATTACCCAATACCTAAAAAATTAACAAAAAGATTTTGTAAACATTAAAAAATTTTTGGGGCCGGGAAAAAAAATATTTTTGTTTTTCTAAAAGGATCTTTCAAATGAAAATTGGGACTTTTTTATAAATCATGTTTTGGTTTTAATGAGGGTTTCCCAAATGGGCCACTGGACCCTAATGGGCTACAAAATCACCCCGTGAAAAGAGATGATTTATTGCTTTTTTATTGATTTTTTTTTCCATTATTTTTAATGGAAACAAATTAAAATGTAAAGTGGCTTTAAAATTGCGGACAAAATTTAAAAAAAAACCGATCCCTTGGGGGCATTAAGAATCATTTTTTTTTGAAGAAAAAAAATGGCTTTGTATTATTACTAAAAAGGGTTTGTCATTTCTTCGGGTTTTTTTTTTTAAAAAGGGTCTTACTACCTGTTGGGGAATATCCACTATTTTACACTGAGGGGTGGGAGATGGGGAAAGGTAAATAGTCCCGTGTTTCCCCCGTTTTAAACTACCCCCCGGGGGATTTTCCACATTTTTTCCCTAATGGGGTAGAGATGGGGAAAGGTAGAATATACCGTGCCCCACGTTTACTACCCGTCCTAGATCCACATATTTACAAAAATGGGGGTCTAAATGAGGGAAGATGAATAGTACCGGCCCCACGCCCTTACAAACCCTTTTCAGGATACCCAAAACCATTTTTAAACCTAATGTGGTATTTTTTGAGAAGGGGTAAATAGTACCGTGCTCCACTTTTTCCCCAACCGCCCAAATACCCACATTTTTACGCAAAGGGTTTTTAGATATGAAAAAAGGAAATTTCTTTAGGGGAATTTTTAACCAAATTCAAATTTAGTGGGTTTAGGGAACATTAAATTTTAAAACACTGTCTTTAAAAAACCGCCCGGTTTTAAAAAACTCCCCAAACTCATCCCCCAAAAAAGAACAAAACAATTAGACTGAAAATTTTTTCCCCCAGGGAAAAAGGGTTCGAGTAAAAATCTCAAGTAGGGGGTTTTCAATTTGTTTTAAAAATTAAATATTTTTATTCACTTTTTGTAATTTTCTATCCTTTTTTGAAATTCATATAGTTTAAAGGGTTTTACCCAAAACTGAAAAATGACTTAAAAATTTTCCCCTTGGGGGAAGTTCATGACGGGATTTTTAAATAAACAATGGTTTTGTGAGCGATGATATTCCCCGCAAAAGAACCCCAAACCTATTTAGAGGGTTATATAGCCAATTCCTTTTCTTGACAAAAATTTTTTGCTCTTGGTAAACGGTCGTCGGAAAAACCCGCTCCAGTTTTTGTGCCCAAATTTCCCAAGTCGGGGGAAAGTTACCCTTTTCCGCCCTTTTCCCCCTGGGGGGGGGGGGGGGGGGGTCAATTTTTTGGGAAAAGGGAAAGGGGTTCATCAAAGGGTTTTTTCCCTCTCTCTCTCCTCTCTCTCTCTCTTTCGTTTTAAAACGAAATGGGCTTGACACGACTTTAACCAAAAATTTCTGTTTTTACCGGGGTTTTTTTAAGACAATATCATTTCCCCCGTACCAAGGAAGAGGCGTTTTCCATTTTTTATTTTTCGTTACTCATCTACCTGTGGCTTTTGGGAAAACCTTGAAAGTTATTTATTGCACTTACCCAAAAATAACCATCTATTCTATTTTGAGTGGTTCAAACCCAGTCCCCCTCATTACACCCAACCCCCCTTTTTAAGAAGTTCTATCCCCCCATTTTCTTTAAAAACCCCTATCCCTAATTGACCTAGCTTAAAAAGTTTTCCCCTTAATCCTATCCAATTTTGGGACTATTTCCACCCAGTCCCCCTCAAAGAAACTTACCCCTATCTTTTCCTAGTTCTATCCAGTTTTCCTCATTACACCCTACCCAATTTTAAGGGCCTTTTCTACCCCATTTCCCCCTCATTACACCCTATAAATTATATTGAGATAGTTACCCGCCCAACCCTTTAACCCCCTTTTCCCATATTTTAGATAGTTCTTTTTCCTTTCCCGCTATCAAAAATTCCTTATTCTTTCGAGCCTTTTTTAAATTTTCCTTCCATTTATTTTTTTGGTTTTTCCCCAAGGGCTTATAGTAAATTAATGCTAAAAATCGCTCCCCAAAACTCTAATTTGGGGATTTTTCTCTTTTGGTGCCTTTTAATTATAATAGAAAAGGGAAATTTTCCCACTGACTTTCCCATGTTCTCTTTACTTTTCCTAATAGAAGTTTGGAAATAAGCAACAAAATGAATGGCCCTTTTAAAATTTTCCTTTTTTTAAAAAGAAAAACCAAAGAAATTTTCAAAAATTTTATAAAAACATTAAACGCTGGGAAAATTTTTTTTTTTTAAAGATTTTTATTTAATTTTTTACACACAAGATACGGAGGGTTTTTTTATTTATACCCACAGGAATAAAAAGGTCAGTGTTTTAAAAGTAATTAAGCTCATATAGGATGGTTACGGGATGGTATTTTTTATTTTCACTTTTGGTACCCAACTTTTTAAAGTTTTTTCTGTTCCAATGTTGAAACATTTGGCCCCCCCAAAAAAAAACCCGGGGTTTAAAAAGGGGGGGGTTTTCCCCCTTTTTTTCCCACCCCCCCAAAAAAATTTCGTGCTTATTTGGGTTCTATTTGTGAGATGACCCCCTTTCTTTTTGTCAAAAAACAATTCGGTTCCTACCCACATTTTTTAAATTTTGTTAATTTTTAAAAGGGTTTAAACAGAAAATTTAACAGTTGTATTTTCCCTTTAACGAGGTAGTTTATTTATTTTGTTAATTTTAAATTTTTTTTAAATTTTTAAATAGTTCCAAAATAACGTTTGCAAAAAAACTTTTTAGTAAAAATATTTTAATACAGTTTAGATAGATGGGCCCTACATTAAAAAAAAACTTATGATTATGATGTTAAACCGACATTAATAATCATTAGAGGGGGAACCCCGAGTTCGAATCTCTGGTGCCCAACACAAAAGGTGTTTCCAATGCCCATTTAGGAAGTGTTTTTCCCCGATTTATTCCCACTCAACAGATTTTGTAAAATATTTTAAAAATTTCCCTTCCTCATTCTTTTTCCCTTTAAAAAATTAGTCTTTAAAACTTTGAGGTCGGCGTTTAGGCTAAAACGAATGGGAAAAATTTTAACGCGGGGGAATATAAAAAAAAAATTTCCCTTTGAAAATTTTTAAAAAATTAAAAATAACTTTTAAATTGTTGAACAATCCCAAATTTAAAAATTGTCACATTTATGGTTTCATTTTTTTTTATCCGAAAACCCAAAAAACGGGTTTGGTTTGGTAGTTTGTGTCCCTCCCCTGAAAAAGGGGTGTTTATGTATGTATGTAGGGTATGTATGAAGTTTATTTTTAAAAACCCGGGTTGACTGTCTTTATTGGGGTTTTTTCCACTGTGGGAATTAAAACTATTTTTTTTTAAAAGTTGGACCCCTATTTGTAAACCCCGATTTGTGGGGTGTTTGTGTATATATATATTTTTTATAAAAAATACAGGCGGGGAAAAAAAGGGGGAGAGGGGGTTAAAGGGTAAAGTTGCCCCCCCCCCCTTTGTGAAATTAAAAAATTTGTAAAAAAATAAAAATAAAAGTTCAAAATTTTAGAAAAAAATAAAACATAGAAAAATTTTTTTTTTAAATTATCTTTTTCCCCCAAAAGAACCTCTTAACTGGGCCCCCAAGGCGATATTAATCCGTTTTTTTTCCCAATTCGAAAATGACCAGGGAAGTGGGGAAAAAATATTCGTTTTCATGTACAAATTTTTGTCGAAGGCCAACATAGCGGTAACGAAAAATTGTTCCCACAAAGGGGGGGACGGTAGGCAAACCAAACCATCAAGGAAACTAAAAATCCCCTTTGAGAGCTTTTCATCCAGGGAAACCTTTATGAGAAATGTGTGGACAGCAGGAGGGGTGTAACTGTGGGGGACTCGCCCCCCGGGAAAAAAACTTGCCCCCCCCCGGGAAATAAATTCCCCTTAGATATATTTAAAATTTTCTGTTTTTATCGATATGAAGTAAAAAAGGCCCGTATTTTCAAACTCCAAAAGACTTCTAAAGGCAAAATTTTTTTAAAAAAATTTTGCTGCAGAAGACCGCTTAAATAATATTAATAGAGGTTTTTCTAAGGGCAAAAAGGGTTTTAAAGGGGGGAAAAAGTTCTAAATAATTCCTAGGCCCATCCAAATTTAAAAAATTGTCTGAGGTTTGGACAACTCCAAAAAAGTTTTTGTTTCACGAAATTTTAAACCTTTTTCGGTAAAGGACCCCCCAAATACTCAAATTTAAAAATTTTGTCTCGTAAAACCACTTCAAAGATTATCTTCTAGAGGATCTAAAAAATTTAAAAAAAAATACAAAATTTGGCTTTGGGTTTGGGGCCCATCAAAAATTTTAAAAAAATTTCTGGGTGATGTTTTTTTAAAATGGCTTATAAAAGAATCAAATTTTAAAAAAAAATTGAAAACCTTTGTAAAGAATATTGGGAAGCGTGAGGGGGGAAACAGTTTTAAAAATTTAAAGGACAAAAACAAAATTTGTTTTTTTTTATTTAAAAACAATCAAAAGGAAAATCATATAAAAACCCCAAAAATATAATAAAAGGCGCAAAGGTTTATTCTCCCAGAAGGAAGATAATCCACATAGTAATGGAATTTATAGATTTTTACAATCCCCCGAAAATAGAAAAAGAATTATATATAATTAGCGGGTTGCCAGTAAAACACTAATATTAACAGTCATCATTGGGGTTTTAGGGTTTTCAAATTTTGAATACCCCGCGCATTTAGAGAAAAAACCAATAACTCTTTTTATTACTCCAAACCCCCCCCCAAAAAAAAAATTTTTTAAACTTTAATTTAAACAATAGCACGAATAGGGGGAAAATTAACCAAAACACGCCCCTTTCCCAACAAAACGCAATAAAAATGATAATTTATTATGAAAAGGTTAATTTTTTTACATACCCTTTTTAAGATAAAGGCACAATGTTTAAAACCCCCTTTAATTTTGTGTAAAAAGTGCAACAAAACTATACTTCTTTCATAACCCCAAAAACGTTTCAATTTAGGAATCAAAAACAAGAATTAAAATTTATGCCCCTTAAAACCCAAAAGGGAAAAATAAAATTTAATAAAGAACGGTAAAAATAAAAGAATAACCTACTAGCCCCTGTGCTCTAATTTTAAAAACGGTTATCCAAAAAACCCCCACAATGAAAATAGTATCAAAAAAGGGGAGGGTGGAAAACCCGAAACGAAAAATTTTCCCACAGCATGACAAAAAATTAATATATGAAACATTAAACCCATATTTTTTTTTAAAATTTAAAAATAGCCAGCCTAAATAAATTTTTAAACCTCGCAAAAGGGGGAACAGAGAGGCGCCCCGCTTTCCCGCAATAAACTGCGAGAAACATTTATAGTTAAAGTTTAAATGAGTTTAAGTCCAGCCCAATAATTTTGATAAAAATCCCCCCCTTTACGGCCAAAAAATGAGTTTTGGGAATATTAAAAAACCCCCCCGGGGCTTTTTTTTCGCCTCACCTAGGTCAGGTTGGGCGGTATGAGTAAACCTTTGAAAACTAACGCCCAAATAAAACCCATAATTGATTAACAGAGAGAAAGGGCAAGGGTAGGAGGGGGGGGGAAAGTAGAAAGAACAAACAAAAGAGTAGGGGGTTTCCCTAGCAAACAAGTAGATTGTTTTTGACGAAACATACCCCGAACTGCCGCTGGCGGGGCCAGGGTTGGAACCCATTCTTTTTTTCCCGGGGGGGGGGGCGTAATCGGCCCCAAACAGCCAGTGGGTCGAAATCTCCACTCATTTGGGTTGTGTAGAGCTTTGGGAGAGGGGAGGCCCAAGCAGGGGTTCTTGTGATAGAGTTTCTGGGGGGTTTTGGTGAGGGGTTCCCCCCTTTTAAAATATTTTTTAACTTGTAAACATTAAAAAATCAAGGTAAAATATAACTCATAGCTTTAGAGTAAACCCCTTTTTTTTTTTCAAAAAATTGTTGAAAGGGCTCTCTAAATATTTTTTAAAAAAACTTTTTGATTATAAAAAAATTGCCCAAAGGGTGCCCTTTGGTTTTAAATAACATAAGATCAAATAATGAAAAACTATTAAATGGCTTTTTAAAAAAGATATTAAATAATTAAAAACTATGTTATATATTTAAAATTTTGACCCCCCCCCCTAATAAAAAGATCGGAAACGGCCCCCGGTTAAAAAAAGGTTAAAATTCACTTGCCTTAAAACATAGGTATATAATAACAAAACAAAACCAAACCGTGTTATTAGCCTTGGGGGTACTCGAAGGCATATTGGGGGGAAATAAAATTTTCCCAAAAAAATTTTAAAAAAACGTTTTAGCATGCCAAGGCATTTGAACTTATTTTCCCATGGGGGGGGGGGGGTGCCACAAAAAAAATTTAACTATACCTTTTCAAAGGGTTTAAGATAAATCGAGTTTCCCAGGGTAAGAGAAAAGGGGAAAATTTCTAAATAAACCCCTGATTTATAAAAATCCACCGGGTTAATCAAGCTACCGAAAATACATATAATATAAAATATATATATAAAAAATAAAATTTTTTAATTATTTTATACACACCCTGGATAGGGATGTACCCTATAGTTTTGAAAAACTAGATTATAAAAGTTTTCCCAATTTTTTACAAATGTCTTTTCCCCAGTCGTACGAAAACAAAATATGGAAAAAGTTGAATGCGGGGAAAAAACCCACAATTTAATTAAAAAAAAAAAACTAGAAAAGTTGCATCTGTGAAAAATTTGATTGAATATTTAATGTGAAACTTATTAAAAAAAAGCTACGGGAAATTAAGAAGGAAGACTTGGTGCAAAAAATATATATTAAAAAAAAAAAAAATGGGATTTGTTTTTGACCCTAATGTTAAATTTTTTGATTTATTTTTTGTTTCCCCTAGTTTTAAGTACATTCATTAGGGAAAAAACCTTATCCAGTAAATAGAAAGTTCCTACTCAGTTTAAAGGGGGCCCCCCGGGTTTTAAATTTCCCCGCATGGCCGAAAAAAATATAATTGTTTTAAATTAAAAGGGTTTTTTCTTTAAAATTGATGAAATTTAAAGGTGGGGGTGGGTGTTGTGTGGGCTTTAGATTTAAATTTTTTTAAAATTCATAGCTTTATAATTTAAACAGTGGGGTTCAGAAAAAAAACGTTAAATACCCTCAAATAAATTAAAAAAATTAAATACATTCAAATTGAAGTGATATGTTTTTTTTAACCCCCCTCAAATTTATCCATTTCCGAATACTTCAATTTTTAATTCGTTTAAAATCACAATGATTGTCAAGGTGACATGAAATCCCCCCTCCAAGGCTATGGTCTTTCCTTATTTTTTACTTTTGTAATATAGCAAAAAATTATTAAATTTCTGTCCATATTATTCCCTTTGGGGCAACCCAAAAATCCTGTTTTTTCCCCCGGGTAAATTTTTGGGGATATTTGGGTGTAAACCCCTTCCGGGAAAATGCACAAAAGAAAAATTTTTAAAAGTCCAACTTTTTAAAAAATTCAAAACATTTTAAAATTATTCGAAAAACATACAAATAAAATTTACCTCGAACTTTAAAAATATCGGTTTTTAAAAATTGAATAAACAAAAAAAGAAATTTGGAAGCAAAAAAATCCCTTTTCAAGTAGATCTTATGAGACTGTTTTTGAACCACGTCTTTCCCCGTTAGGGTTATAAGTATTTAAGAGACGCTTGGGAAAGAAGTCTACCAACTGATGTGGGAAAAAGAAATACATTTCTTAAAGACTTTCAAATCGATTCTCTTAAAGGGTTTGTAAATTAAATGCAAGGGTTTTTAAACTTTTTACAAATGATTTTTTTAGTAAATATTTAAAACCCCAACTTACCTACTTATGATTTTCTCTATGGGATAAGGACCAAAATTTAAATTTTTGTATTTACAAAAAAAGTATGGGCCCCAAATATCCCCCTTTTTTAGCAAGTTTTTTCCAGCCCCCCCATTACCCCTTGATCCATCTTGACTAGGGTTTTATTTCCCCTCAAAAAATCATTACACCTGTCACTATCTTACTAGTTTATCCACTCAAATCATTAAACCCTTTTTCAAAAATCTTTAGCTAGTTATATCCAAATCCACTTCATTTACCCTATCCTTTTCCCTTTAGCTAGTTTTACCAGTCTTTCATTAAACCCAAACCATATCTTGGAGTTTTGTTTTATCTATTTACCTATTACAACCCCGTCAATAATTTTTGAGTAGTTCTATCCACTCAACCTCATTACACCCTTTTCCCACTTGAGGGTAAATTTTTATCCAGGGCTAAACCCCCATTTTTCACCCTTTCCTTTCTTGATAATTGTTTTTTTTCTAACCACCCCCAATTTAAACAAAATCCCTATCTTGACTAATTTTTATCCATCCCCCCCTCAATTTCAAACCTATCTCCTTCCCGGTCCCAAATTTTTTTTGTTTTTTTCCCATCGCCCCTAGGTCTTCCCAAAAGGGCCCCCTTCCCAAATTGGTTTTTTTCCCGTCAATTTTCCTGAACAAGGTTCTTGATTCTTTTCCCTTCGCCTGCATCTTGCCCACCCTATTCTACGAAAACTCGAATATCTTAATTGTTTGTGATGATACGGGGTTTTTGTAGATTAATTTTTGTAATTTCCCCCCTCCCCGTTTTTTCCATCCCTTTTTTGGGCCAAAAAATTTTCCTAAGGGCCCCCCGTTTTAGGACACCTAAATTTGTTTTCGCCATGTAAGGGAAGGGGGACCCCGTTTCAAAACTTAAGGGAAAAACCATTAAAATTATAGTTTTGTATTTCTTAGTTTAAACTTTTTAAAATTCCCTTTAAAGAAGGTATTAAAGACGTTTTTTAAAATTTTAATTCAAAATCCTGTAGTTGGGATTATAGATAAAATAATATAATTTCGTCGATTAAAAACTGTTTTTGGTTTTAAAAAACTTTTTGGGGAATGGGGCAAAAAACCAAAAGGGTTTTATCCTTCCGAAATACAACAAAAATTTACATTTTTGGGGGGGGGGGGGGTACGTATGTTCCTGTAAAATTAATGTTTAATTTTTTTAATCCTTTCATACGTAATGCTAAATAATTAATGAAACATCAAAATTTAATTTTACCAAACCCCTTTTTCGTTTTTTGTGTGCCGGATAACAACAAAAAATTAATTGTCTGAGCGGGGACAGTCTAACGCAGGGGTTTCCAATGGGCCCGGGCCCCCGGGCCCCATGCGGCCCCGTGAGACCAATTTTTTCGGGCCCCCAAATCATTTTAAAATTTTTTTTTTAAAACTCAAGAAAAGTTACGAAAAATAATTTTTATTGCTCCCTTTAAAAAAATATTAATATTCATAAGGCCCCAAAAAAGAGCAAAAGAAGTTGGGTAAAAAAATAATAGTCAGCCGTTCTACCCAAATTTTCGCAAATGCATCCGCACAGTTTAAAGGGCCCACAAAAGTATTGGCCCTTCTATGACCTCTCTCCCCCCTTTACTCCCCTAACAAAAGACCACCCGGTTTAAAGGGTTGCTGGCTATTTCCCCTCGTCTCCACTCTGGCTCAGTGCGTTTGCTTGCGTGTAGTGAAGTTTCACAAATTTCTTTTCATTTTGAAGGCTTGTTTTGGTTTTTAGTGTAAATGTCCGTTGCTTTTGTTTTTTTACGTGAAAAAAAAAGAGCGGAAAAATCAAAAAAACGCAAAATTGAAAATGAAAAAAGAAATTTTACAAAGGAAAAACTGGGAGAGTCACTATTTAATTTCTAACCACAGTGGGGAAACTTTTAGTGTTTTTGGGATGCAGGGAAAATTTTGTATGAAACCCAAAAAAGTACAAAAGTTTAAAAAACACTAAATCAACAATGCCTGAGGGCAAGTATGCCCAAAATATAAGGAAGAAAACTCGACACGCACTATTGCAGGGCTTCAAAAAGAAATTAAAAACAGAAAACAGGTATGTTTTTTTTAAACCTTTAAAAAAATCATCATCTTCTCTGTACGGCCCCCTAACGCCGGGGTCGCTTGAACTTGGGAAAGGCGAAAAAACCTTCACTGAAAGGCCCGTTGGTTTAAAAAGGTGTGCTATGGAAATGGCAAAGGCTTTTGGAGAAGTAAAATGGTGAGAAATTTGAAAATTGCCACTTTCCAACCAAAAATGTCAGAGAAGGGGGCATTGAATGGGAAACCAAATAAAAAATCACTAAATTTGATTTGGGTTAAAAAAAAGCATGCTTTCCCCGCTATGCCCTTTATTGGGAAAAACACTGACCATCAGAATTTTGTCACTATTAATATTTATAGCACCCCCTTCGGAAGATTTTAAACAGTAAAAAGGACTATTTGAAAGTCTGTTCCTTCAAGGAACAACAAAAAGGGGGGGGGCATTTATGATGCCTTTAAAAAAAAAACGTCGACAGAGTTGGAGGCTTTTATAAAAGGGTTTAAAATTGTGACCGGGCGGGGCGCCAGAATGACAGGGGGGAAACAGGGCTAACGGGGGCGCTAAAAAAAATGGGGGTAATTGTCCCCGGGTCCACTGTCTTATTCACCCGGGAGCGTTTTGTGGGGAAAACAATTTTAAAAAAACGGAAAGGGGGTTTTTAAAAAATTTTGGGGGAAAATTTTTTAAAAATGTTTAAAGGGGGTGGAAATCGAGCCCTTTTTCATAGACAAAACTAAAACAGTTTTTTTGGAAAATTGGGGGGCAGAATATGGGACTTTTCTGCTGTACAACCCTGTAAGGGGGTCTGAGGGAAAGGGAAAGTGCCTTTAAAAGGGTTTTTGCTATTCGCAAGGGGAAAACCTGAATTCCTTAAAAGTTTGTCTCGTTGATACCACCGAACTAGAAGAAAAAATTCAAAGCCCAGAATTTTTTTAAACAGTTAAAACTTTTTAACAAATGACAAAACACCTTAACAAACCCTTTAAAAATTAGTCTTTAAAGGGAAAAAACCAGGTCGTTTCAGAATGGTGGGGGAAATTTTTAAATGGATTTTGAAAAAAAGTTAAAATATTTTTCCAAAAGTTTTATGGAAAACAATGAGTTTAAACATTTCCTTGCTGTCAAAAATTAGTGGGGCAAAAGATCAGGGAAAAGTAGATTTTTTTTAAATTTAGTTCCCCAAAAATTCCCAAAAGATCCTTGAAAAAATTCAACCCCACGATTTAAAGGGAAAATGAAACCCTGAAAAGCAGTGTACCGTTACATGAATTTCCCCTTGGTGTTTCCAAAACGAGGAACAAAGAACCACACCTAAAAACTTGAAAAAGTGGATTACAACCCATACGATCCCACAGACCCCGACAAGAAAAAGGGTACATTTTTTTTAAAAATGATCCACAAGAAAAATACCCAAATTTTAAACAATGGGAAAAATGACTTCAAAGTTTTTGGGGGGCACCCACATATGTGAAAGTTTTTTTTTCTTCTATGAAATTCCCTTAAAAAACAGTACAGAAGTCGAATTGCAGATTTTTTTCCCTTTCTTTCCCTCTTTTGAGATTAACCAAAAACAGAGCCGGGGGTGGACTTTTTTCATTTTGGGAAGGCAGCCCATCGATCCAAAAACTCCCACTAAAATTTTCCCTTTTTTTAAAATTTTTTTTTGAATATTTTTATTAATTTTTAGTTTTAACTTTGGATTAGTTTTTTTTGGGGGCCATTTGTCAAATATTAAAAAAATAAACTGACATTGTTTTTCTCTTCTTAAAAAATTTAATTGCTTTTGGTATAATATTTTTGTTTTTTTAATTTTACTCTTTTATCAAAATTTTAAAATAGTGTTTTAAAACAAATAAAATATTAAGGCCCTTTTTTTCAATAAAAAAAACATATTTATTTTATAACCCGGTTTCCTCCCGTTTTTTTTGCAGAGTTAACGAAATTGGCCCATTAAATTTAAAATGCGGGGGCCCCCAATCATGCCTAAGGCTTCCACTGTGGCCCCCGAGCCCTTTCAATTGGAAAAACCCCCGGGCCCAAAAACCAAAGAGCAATATGTAAATTTCCCAAAAAAATATGAAAAAAACGTTTTAGTTGGAATTCATTTTATTTTCATCACGGGGGTAGGAAACTTAACTTTTAAAAAATTTTTTCGTGACAATAAAGTTTTTAATTAAGACCATTTATAAATTTTTTTGGGGGATTTAAAACAATAGTAAAGTGGTAAGCAAAATTTTTGAAAATTTTACCCTATTGGAATTTTGAACTGGAATTGAAGCTAGGACCTTTAAAAAATACTTTCAAAACCCCTTTTATGGCTTTTTTCAAAGTTTTTCCAGATCCTAACTATAAATTTTTTTTATTAATTATTATAAGTGGGAAAAAATAAGTGTAAAGTTGCAATGACTCCAAAAAGGTGACTTCTGGGGCTGGCCCGGCCCGGGGTTTAAACCTCCCGGGACCGGGACAGAAAATTTTTTCCCGATTAACCCCAACCCCTTTCCCCACCTCTGACAAAATCTTTGAATGTGGGGGAAAGCCAGGGCCCCCAAACCCTTGGTTTTTGGGTTCCACTTAAAAATTAGGGCCTCCCCCTTTTATCCAAAAATCACCCCACCATTACACATTAGGTAAAATGCGTATAATCCCCAAAGGGGGAGTAAGGGCGCGGTGAAATAATAATAATAATAATAAAAATAAAAAATTCCAAAAAGGGGGACTAATATGAGTTAACTCTGAATTCATATTGAGCCCGTTTAAGTTGCCCGTAACTGGTGATACTTTTCCCGATATTTATCATACCGACTTGCTTTTCTGATAAAAAAAAATAAAAATTGTTTTTGTTTTTGTCGGGAAAAAAAAACCAAAAGGGTTTTTTTTTTTTTAAAAAATTGAAGTACAAATTCAAAAGGGTTTTGGGGGCAATTAGTTCCCCAAGAATCACTTTCCAAATTTTTAATTTTAATCAACATCAGACAGTAAAAAATTTAAAATTCAAATTTTCAAAAATATTTACACATAGTTTAAAAAGGTTTGGTTAAGCTTAATGAGCTCAATCGAAGATAAAGGCAAAAAAAATTCAAATTTTACCTTTGGTTTTTTAGGCCCCAAAACGGATAAAAACTAATTTAAAGCTAAAAAAGGTCCCAAAACTTAAACGAGTTTTATCTGGGAAATTTACAAAATATAGGGGCAAGTTTGGAAATTTTTAAAAAATAGGGACAGGAAATTTTAACGGATTTATAGCTTGGAGAAAACCCGGGTTGTAAAAAAAAAAAAACGGAGGCCCCAAAATTTAAAAAAAGTGTTTTTTGTTTTCCCCCGAGTTTCAACCTTTTTCTTTTTTTAAATTTAAAAAAAAATTTAAAATTTTTGGAAACTCAAAAGCTATTGTCATCAACCCAAAAAATTTAAATTTTTTAAAACAAAAAAAATATAAAAAAAACCCAAATTTTTTTGTTTTATTTTTAAGGGCTGAAAAAAATGTCAAAACTTTTGGAAAAAAAAAATTTTTTTAATTTTTTTCTTTAATACAGTAGGGCGGGGAACCCCAAATTTTTTTTTTTAGAGGGGCCCGGGTTTTTTAAAAAATCAATATACTTTCCCCAGTCCTTAAAACTTTAACAACGACTCAAGTTCAAGCCTTATAAAGGGCAATTTCAAAATTCAGGGAAAAATGATTTTTTTTTCCCAATTTTTTTCTTTTTTTTTTTTTATTAAAAACTGGCCTTCCCTGTCTACTATCCACCCCCATGACTTCCTTTATTTTTTTTTTTATCACTATCTCTTTTAGGGGCCCTAAAAAAAAGTAAATTTGTGGACCCGGGAAAAGGCCCCCGGTCCACCCTTTGGTGAGCGCTGCATAATGTGTTTATAATCTGGATTGCCCCAAAAAAAAAAAATTAAAATTTATTAAAATTAACACAGTGGTAGAAATTTTTAAAATTAAAATCGATATTCCCTTGGGGCGGGGAAAAAAAACCTAACGTGTTAAAAGTCACCCCCCCCTTTATTTATATTCCTTTTGAATTTTGGGGATATTTATAAACAAAAAAAAAATATTTTGTTTAATCTTGTTGTTTTAAAAAAAGTGAAAATATTTTTACCAAAAACTGAGTTTTCATATCCCCCTCCAAATTGGGTTTTTTTAAATTTTTTTTTTTTATTTTTTTTTATTTATTTTTTAAATTTTTTTTGAAAATCTGTACAAAAAAGTTTAAACCAGATTAGGTCGAATTTACAAATTTGTCCGAATTATGACGCCTAATGTTTTTACATATAAGTTTGTGGAGACCCATCAGCGTTAGTTAGCCCATGCCCCCTATTTTTTAAAAACCCCCCCCCCCCCACACAAAAAACACACACAACTCTTAAATTGGGCCTGGCTACTGCTGCTTTCCCCAGTAGGGAGGGTCCAAAAAACAAATGCCCCTTGTGACGCTGTTGCCTTTTCTTTCCCCGATACCCCAAAATTAAAGGGCAGTGGCCCGCAGGTTGGAATCTGGGGTGCCAGGGGCCCCCCCGCTGGGCCCTTTCATACATACCTTTGAAGACCATCATATGTCGGTTAGGGTTGGGTCAGTTCAATTTCCTCTGTAGTCCCCTCGGAAAATAAAGCTTTAAACGTATGTTACCCCACCAAAAAAACTCTTATCTCGTTTGAAAAAATGGGCAACTTCTCATGTTCACAGGTTTTTTTCAACGCATTTTGCTCGGAAAACGAGGACCAAAACGGAAATTCCCGTTAAATTTTGATTTAGTTTAATTTCTCGGGAAATCAGGGCCCCAATTTTTGGCAAAAAACCCTCTTCGCTGGGCCCAAATTTTCTAACGCGTACCCCTTGGTTAAAAATAAAAACCCGTGGTGACGGGGAATTTTTGAGGTTCCCCAAATTTGATGGGGGTACTAAGGGTTGTTTTTCCAATCTACCTTCACTAAATTTCGGGTACGCTTTTTAAAAATAAACTTTCAGAAAACCCCAAAAACCCTTAGCGTAAATTTGTATATAAGCGAAAAAAAAGGGTAAGTAAAACCCTTGGTGCTAAAAAAAAAAGGAACAAAAATTGGGTTTTAGTGACCCAAAGGTTTTAAGGCTCGTCACTCTCCCCAATAGATTTTGGGTTACCCATACTTGGGGTTTTAGGATTTTTTCCTGGGTCGAGGTTTTTACTGAGTTTTTTTTCCCATTGGTTTTCCAAATCTTCCCACATGCAAATGTGATTACACTTAAATTCCCAAAATTTTAAACCCTTTCCCCAACCCTTAAGAAAACGGTAAAATAGTAAAAAGGGGGTATAACCGAAAGGGCAGTAGGGAAAACGTGGAGATAATATAAAAATATGTAAATCATCTCCACTATTATAAATACCCGTTCATTTTGTCTAGAAGTAAAAAAATCTTGAAAATTTAAAAACAAAAAAGCTGAAATTTTGCAGGCAAATACCCCAAAATCCAAAAGGGGGACAGAAAAGTTGGTTATAAAAAAACGGGAAAAATATATACAAAAAAATATTGTTTGTAAAGAAATTTCCCAAAGGGGAAAAAGTTTTCCCCAATTTTTTTGGGTTTAAAAATTTTTTTTTAAAAGAGAGTATTTAATTGAAAAGCAAACCCCCCTAAATTTTTAGTCTACTAAAAAAAAAAAAATTTCCCTTCGGGACCCAAATTTTCCCAAAAAAATGCCCCAAAGGGGCATATCACAAAAAATAAATGAAAACATTGAAATTTTTAAACGGGTATTTCTAGGGGGTGTGTGTGGTGTGTGTGTTAAAAATTATTATTAAAATAGTATATATATTTATATTTTAAATTTTTTATAATTATAATTCTTTTGTATTACAAAACTTTTTAAGGGGGTTTTGGGCAGATTTTTTAAGGAAAAATTTTACAGAAAAAAAAATTTTTCCCTCATTCGAAAGAGTTTTATTCTATGAAAAGTTAAACATCAAAAAAAATTTTTTTTTAATATTTTTTTTCAAGGCTAAAGAGGGTAAGAAACTTTCAATTTTTTTCGTTTTTCCCAAAACAAGTTTTAGGCTAAATTTTTTAAATAAAATTTTTTAAAAATTTAAAATTTAGTTCTTTAATCCATATATTTGATAAAGCTGGGAAATTTTTCCGTAGGTTTAAGCATATCTATATAAATTACTCAAAATTCCCTTTAAAATCAACACAAATTAACAATTGTTTTTTTAATACTTTTTCATCTAAAAAAAATATAATATTAGTAAATTAAAGCGATGTATTGATTTTTTATTTCTTTAAAAATAAAAAAAAAATTCATAATTTTAAAAAGCAAAGTTTAAAAGAATAAAATTTATTTGGGGTTTGACCCTAAAAAAAAACACTGAAATTCCAATTGGGTCACGGGGTCAAAAAATTTGTAGGGGGTGTATTAGTCAAAAAGAAAGGGTTTTTTAGCCCGCCTCCACCGCAAAAAACTCCAGCCCTTTTTATAAAAGACACACAAAATCTGCAGTTTTGTTGGGGGGATTTGAGATTAAAGATAAAACAATTTTTCTTTTTAAAATAGTTAGATCAATTAATAAAAATATTTAGAAACGCGGTTTTTACTAAACCGTTTTTTTAAAAAACCCTATTGTAGTATTAATATTTATTTCCCCCTATCAGGGGTTTTTTTTTATTTTTAAAAAATGTAATAATTTTTGATTTGGGGTTTTATTTGTTATCTCTGTGAACCCAAAACACACTTATATTTTAATTAAAAAAATAAATATTATATATATAATATATATAAATTTTAAAAAATAATTTAAATTAAAAAAAATTTTAAAAGGTTCCTTTCCTTTACAATGGAAAACGTAAGCTTTGAAACCCAGAACGGGAAAAAATAATGTTTTATTTAGGGAGATGGGTTTATGTTTGTTTTTATGTTTGGGGGTTTTCCCGGGAATTTAAATTAAAACAAATATTTCGATCTAGGGAAAAAAAAATGACTGTAAACGATTTGCCCAAGGGTTTCGACACATTTCTATCAAAATGATTAAATAATTAAATTTAAAATTTAAAAAAAGTTTTTAAGCCATTGTAAAAAAAATCTTTTTTTTAAAAAACTGCAATTTTTGGCAGTTTTATAGTTTTTAATTTCTTTCTATTTGAAAAGTTTGTCTTATTAAAGCAGAAAAAAGGTTATTTTTAAAAAGTTTAAATTGGGGAAAAATTAAATTCTCTTGAATACATTTTTTTGCATATGGAAAAAAAAATTTCACGATCCCTTTAAATTTTTGTGAATACTGCAATTATTTTTTCAAAAATTTAAAATTTTTTATGTTTTTATTAGAGGAGAGTATTTATACTGTATCAGACTTTTGATCTTGGGTTTATATGGGATTATCTGCATGAAAAAATTTTTTTTTTATTAAAAACATTTTTATAACAATTTAAAATTTTTTGATTATTTACATTTTTAAAAATATGGGCCCAATTTTTCCCCAAATTAGTTAGGGCCCAGGTTAAGGTAAAAAATAATTGGGCTTTAAAAGGTGATTATGGAAAGAATTTTATTATTATAATTATATAAATATATATTTTATATTTCAAAAATATATATATATTAATTATGCACTTTAAATTTTTGAAGCAAACCCAAAAAGTCAAGTGGTTACAATTAAATTGATTATATTGTTCAAATATTTGATAATTTTTTTGGGAAAATTTGGGAAGTTTCTACAGTTTAAATTTGAATTATTGAAATTTCAAGACATATACAAAATCCAGAAGAAGGGCCCAGAAGTGTTCAAATTTAAAAAATACTACGCTCCTACCAAAATCGAAACCCCCAAGCCCTTTTCACTGTAACCCTTCCCCCTAGCGACTGAGCTAAAGTGTCGGGCTATGATACTAATTTAAATTTTAAAACATTTATCCTTTTAATTTTTTTTACGTTCTCTCCACAGCGCAAACTGTTAATTGAGTGGCCTTTGAAAATATGCTTAATAAGAAATAGATTATTTATCGCCCCTTTAAAAAATTTTTGTGAAAGCAAGAATCCCGTTTAGGCTTGCAATTTTTTTCCAAAATTTTTCAAATTTTGGATATACTCATTTAAATATTTAGAATTTCTTGGGTTAAAACCCAAACCCATAAGGGTATAATTTAAAGGGCAAAATTAAACGTTTTTTGTTCCTATATAAATAGTCTAAAGAAAGTGTTTAATTTTGTGAGATATCCTGTTGGGGGCCCAAACAATAAAGGAGGGTAGAGTTTGTTATTTAAGTATTTTTAACTCCCCTGAGAGAGTAAATTTTTGAACCCAAATATTATAGTAAAAAGTTTGTAATTGATGTGTGCTTTTTTCAAGGTTTTGAGCACTTTTTAATTTTCCTAAATGAAAAAACCCCCTATTTTCTATTTTAAAAGAAAAGTTTTTACCGATTTTTTTTTTATTTTTTTTCAAAAAAATAAAGTTAAAAAAATTAATTTTATTCAATATTGAAAGTATTTTTTTACATAAAAACTCATAAAAAAATAGGTGAGAAGAGAAGATTTTTAAATTTGGGTTAAAATTTTAAACCAAAAAAACTGAAAATTCTTATCCCAAAAAAAATGTAATAATAATAATATTTACACCGCGTCTTTCTACCCTTCGGGGGTTTTACCTTTAAAATACTAATTTCGCAAATGGATTAGGAATTGGGAAGGTTGAAATTTGAGGAAATGAAAACCCCCAAATTTTCGTGGGGGGGAGTGGAAAACCATTTTGGAAAAACCCCCCAGTTTCACCCCACTGAGATTTGAACCTCGATCTCCCCGTCCTCCCGCAGTCGAGCTCAAACAAAAAGCGCGTTTTGCCCAAAAAAAGCCACCCAGGGGTAAATAAGATGTAATTATATATAATGCTCCCCCAAAGTTTTTAGCCCTTTGAATTAATTTTGTTTTATTTATTTTTTTAGGTTTGGGGTTATTCTAGGGGGGCAAGGAGAAGGAAAAAAAAATTTTTAAATTTAAAAACCCCCCCATTTACTTGGAGAGTGGGTTGGAAAACCCATTTGAAAAAAGGGAAAACCCTGGAAACCACCAAAAAATTTTTAAAAAAATTTTATATATAAATTTTATTTGTTAGGTAAATTTTTTAATAAACCCCCCATTTTTTTTTGTAAACTCGGTTTTGTGCTCAATTCCAAAAATTTTTTTGAAAACAAAATTTTTTACCTGATTCCCCAACCGATTCAAGTCCCTTTTCAAGTTTGGCTTTATATAAAAAATGCTCACTTTAAAAAAAATATATTTTTTATATTTCACAAAGAAAATTGCACAAAAGAACCCCTTTTAAACAGTTTTTTTTTTAATTTTCCCCTCTCTCCCCCTTGGGGGTTTATACACAATATAAGCTGTAATATATATAAAATGTGTGTTTTTATATATAATTTCCGTTATATTGTTGTATAAAAAATATTTTCTTTTTAAAACCTTTATTTTCTAAAGAAAAATCATTATTTGCCCGGTTTTTTATTAGAATAAATAATATACATTTTGAAATGATAATTTAGGCCCTAATATTTGTTTCAAAACAAGAAGCCCTGTGTGATAAAGGAGTACATGTCCCGGGGTTTTTTTAAAAATCCCCTTACTCAATTGAAAAAATTTTTTAGACAAAAAATATCCTTTATGTTGAATGGGACCCATTCAGAATCCAAAGCCCCTGAACAAGATGATTTTGTGAGGGTTAAATTTAAAAAAATAAGAAATTTTTATTTGTAATTTGGGAAAAATGCGATTTACAAAAACCCAGATTATTGATTTAAACCCATAACCCCCCCTCAAAAATAATATAACAGGGAAAAACCCGGGTAAAATAATTTTTAAAATTTTTTTAAAAAAATCCACAATTTTGAACCATGGGAAGGGACCAAAATGGGAAAAAAAAAAAACTCCGGAAGTTTCCCCCCTCCCCCAATTTAAAAATTTTAAGTTTTTTTTTATTTCAATCGTTTGTTTTCGCCCTTTTTGCAGATTGTTTTCCCCAAATATTTTCCCTTTGTTCGTTTTGATTGGCCCCCAATGATATGTCTACAAATTTGGGGGGGCCAATTCACGGTAACACCCCCCGCCCCCCCCCCTTCGCACCCCCCCAAAACACTTTTTAAAAAAATCAATTTTTATGTTTTCCCCATCGTTTTTTTTCCGGATTATACCGCAAAAAGGGGAGGTTTTTTTCTGCCCTTTGGGTTTTTGCACAAATGGGCATTAACCCTTTTGACAACCCTTTTCTTACTGTGAGGGGGCCAAAATTTACGGGAGCCCCCCATTTTGAAAAATGAAAGTATTTACCCATTGTTTGCTTGTTTCGGATTGTCCCGCAAAAATTTCGTTTTTTCCCTTTTTATTCGCCACAAAAAGATATGTTTTCTTTGTATCTCCACGAAAACCCGCCCCACCCTCTTTTTCCCCCCAAAGAAATTTTAAAAAAAAAAAATTTTTTGATTGCCCAATTTTTTTTCTTTTGTTTGTTCCCGGGTTGTTCAGGGAAAAAAAAGTTTGATATGTCTTCATACGCCCCTAAATTGTAAAGTTTATATTACGTCCCCTGAATTGGGCTCCCCCCCCCATTTTTTAAAATTTCCCTTTTTTTTTTTGATTGGGAATAATTTGTTCTTCTTTGTTCCCGGGAAAGGGTTTCCCAAAAAAACGCAAAATTTTTTGTTTTGGGAGGGCAACACAAAAATTTATTTACAAAATAGGAGCATAGAAATTTACGCCCTTTTTTTTGGCAACCATATTCTCCCCAAAGAAAAAAAACAACTTTTAAAAATAGTTTTTATCTTTGAAAAATTTAAAACTTTTTTGGGTTTGTTTTTAAAATTTTTTTTTGCAAAGATTTCCCTTATTCCCTTTTTTAAAGCCTCCCATAATTTTTTTTAGTGTACTCTTTTCACATTTTTTTCAAAACTTGGGTCATTTTTTTTTTTTTTTTTTTTTAAAGTTTTTTTTATTTTGTTTTTAGTTCCCTTTAAAATGTTTTTCTTTATTTCGTTTCTGAATTTTTTTTAAAAGGTGTTTTATTTCATGTTTATAGTTTTAAAAATTTCAAAATTTTTTTTCACTATGCTAAGCTCTGTTTCCTCACCTTTTAACTGGATAAAAATAAACAAAATTTTTATTTTTTAATTTTAAAAAAAATTATTTGTTTGTTTCCGGGTTTTTGGGGCATTATATTTTAGTTTGGGTTTGTTCTTAGATTCCCTTTCCCAAAAGCAAATAAAAAAGTGTCATTAAAATGATGGGCCTTTTTTTTATGTGCGACCTGTTTTAAGAATGTCCCCTTTGATTCGTCACTATTTCACAAAAAAGCAATTAAAAAGGGCCCCCGAGCAATTTAGAAAAAACAAAAACTTGGCTTCAACTTATTTTGGGGGTGATTTTAAAAATCAAAATTTAAAAAAAAAGTATTTCTTTAGGGCCCCGCTTCGTCCTAAGCTTCAAAAATTGGGTTTTGTCTAATTGGGGCTGTTGTGAAAATTTTTCCCAAAGAAAACCCAAATCTTAAACCCCCTCCTTCCCCCCCCACCCCCCCAAGAGAGTCTAAACAGGTTATCCTAAAAATAAATTTTCATCGCCCCCCTCCTTTAAATTTGCTACTATTCCCGTTATGAAGTAGTAAAAAGTTCCCTTTGACCGCAAAAAGACATGATTGGAAGGGGAAATGTAAAAATTCCCCAAATTACCCCAAAAGAAGGGAAAATTAAAAAAAACTCCCCGACAGTAAAAATTATTTTTTTAAATCAAAGTCATAACGGGGTTTTGAATAATTTTTCCCAAAAAAAATTATTAAAAAAAATCTATAGAAAAGGGTAAATTCTAAAAAAAATTCTTAAAAAAAATTTTTTAAAAAAAAACCAAAATAAAAATTTTTAAAAAAAAAAATCGAAAAGAAAAACACCCTGACTAAAACAAACAAAAAAGTTCACTCAAAAACCAAAAAATTTGGGAAAAAAAAAAAAGCTAGGGAATAAAAATCTTTTAAAAAGCTAAACTCTTTCATTCTGGAAAAAATAATATTTATTTACAAAAAATTTTGTTTAAAAAAAAAACCCCTCCCTTTGTTTAAAATTTTGCGTTAATCGGGTTTTTTTTTGAATTTTTTCAAACATGACAAAACCCAAAAAGGATTCATATTCATTTTCAAAAAAATTTTTATTTATTACTAAAAACTATTTGGGTTAAAAAAAAAAAGGTTTGAGTATTTTTGGATTATAAAATATCGAAACAATTTTAAAAAAAATATAATTTAAAATAAGTGCCCGATCTTATTCAAACCAAATGGGGTACCCGAAGTTGGCCCCTCTTCCCCCAATGTAAACATACATTTGTGGGTTTTTTTAAAAAGAAAAAAAGCAAAAAATGTGTCCCAAAAAATCCGGAACAACGAGGGAAAAAACCCATTGCAATCAAAAAAAACCATGAATTTTCAAAAGTTTGGTTTTTTGGGGGGGGGGATGTTTCCTTTAAGTTGGCCCCCCATGAGTAAAGAAAATGTCAAATTTTTCGTCCCCTATTTTTGCAAAAACAAATACACAGCAAAAGAAAATTTTTTTCGGAAAAATTCGGAAAAAAAACAATGAAACAAGAAAATGTTTAATTTTTTCCCAAAAGTATGGGGTGGGGGGGGGGGGGGGAGGGGGGGGTTTGGTCTACCCTAAAGATTCCCACCCCAAAATTAAAAAGCATATAAATTTTTTGGTTTTTCAAAAAGGAACCCCCAAAGAAAATCCACGGAAAAAATTTCCCGAACAAAATTTGTAATATAAAATCTTGACCTTTTCTAAAAATAAAACAAATACGGACGAAATGAGGATATTTCCAACCCAAAAAGTAAACGAAGAGAACTCTACTGAATTTTTGCCCCTTTTTGCAAGCTAATAAACTTTCCCGGCCCTTTCTACTGGATTTCTTTTCATTTACCAGCCAACGAAAATTTTAAACCTTAGTTAAACATTTTACCCAAGGGGTATCAGCTTTTCGGGCTGTGCTTTTGTGCCGACACAACAAGGGTGCTTTACGTCCCCTACCATGATAAAAACGAAGTCATGTAACAATGCGAAACTCTAGAGTTTAGTGGTACTAATCCATGTTTCAACGCACCAGCATTAACTGACCCAGTGCTATGCAGATCCATAAAAATATCGGGTGTGTGTGAGTTTTAAAACCCCTTATCAAACTAAATGTTACAAAAAAAGATTATTTCCCAAAAAAAAACATTTTTCCCGCACAAATTTGATTTGGGGATAAAAAAAAATGTTATTTATAAATATTGGTGAATATTTTTAAATTCTAATTTTAGTGGTTTTAAATACTTTTGAATGGTTTGTAAAAAAAAAAAAAATTACAAAAAAACTAAAAAAAATTTTAAAAAATTTTAAAAAATTTTTTTTCCCCTTTTTAAAAGGATATGTTTAATAAAAAATTTATCAAAAATTTTATATATTTTTTAAAAATTGGGGGAAATTTCCTGTGATCACGTTTATTTACGAAATATTTTGTCCAAAAATTTTCAACCCTAGTATTTATTATTTGATGCCCCAATCTGCGTATGACCCATGACTGATGTGTATTTTTTAAAAAGTGACGGAATTTTTCTCCCAACCCCGAAAAATTTTAAAATGTTTTTTTTAACAGAATTTTCAACCCACATGTAGAGATGTCACTTGAACGACGTTTTAAAGGGCCCCGTACCCTCCTGGCGGGTGTTGAGCTTTCAGCCCCTAAAATAGAGGGGTTTTCTAAGTTATACAAAAATGGGGGAAATTCCGCCATCAGGTTGGGGAGAAACAATGGTTTTTTTTAAAAATTGGGGGGACTGCCGACCGACCTAAGGTTAAAAAAATAAAGGGAGAAAGAAAATTTTTTCCAAAGGGAAAAGAGAGAATAAGAAAGGGGTATTTCAGGGCCCTAAAAATGTGAGGCGACCCAAAATTTGGCCCAAACGTGGGGAGAAAATAACGTCAAGATACAATCACACCCCGAGCAAAAAAAATTGCTTATTCATTTCCCGTCAGCCCAGACGTCCCCTTAAAAACCGTAGTAAACCAAATTTTGAATTTAGAACATTTTTTATGCCCAATTTTAGTATAGTTTTGTACCATTTTTAAACCCCTACCCCTTTTGAGTAATTAGCCCTTCCCAAAATGACTTTAGGTTTAAACAGTTGTAAAAACTTTTTGGGAATTTTTAATTTTTTTATGCAAAAATTTTTTTAAACCTTTCCCATTTTTAGTAAAAAAACCCTTTCCCAAAGGGGGTGACTCCAGGGTTTAAAAAATTTTTTGATGCCCAAAATTTTTTTCTTGTTTGGGACCCTTTTGTAAAAACAAAAAAATTTTTTTTACCCGTACCCATTTTTATAATTAGCATATCAAATTGGGGAAAATCCAGGTTAATTCCTGTTTACAATTTTGAATTTTTTTATGCCAAAGTTTTGTACTAGTTTTGTACCATTTTGAGTAACAAACAATCAAAAGTGGTGACTCCAGGTTAAATTTTTTTACCCCTTTTGAATTTTTTTTTACCAAAATTTTTTTTACTAGGTTTTTTTACCCTTTTGTACCCGTACCCATTTTGAGTAAATTTGAAAAAAAAGTGGGCTTTTTGGTTAATGCAGTTGTACCCCCTTTTGAATTTTGAAATTTTTTGGTGCCCAAAATTTTGTAACCTAAACCAAAAATTTATAAATTTGCAAAATCAAAAAGGGGACTCAAGGTTAATTTCTGTTTTACTAAATTTTTTTTTTTTTGAAATTTTTTGGTGCCAAAGCTTTGTATGTTTTTTTACCCTTTTTTCACCCGAAAAAAAAGTATTTTTACCCGTACCCCTTTTGAGAAAATTTGCATACAAAGGGGGTACTCCCCGTAAATCCCCGGTTAAAAGCGGTTTTACCCTTTTTTATTTTTAAATTTTTTTTATGCCAAAGTTTTTTTTTAAAAGTTTTTTACCCTTTTGTAACACAAATAAGTTTTTTACCCCTATTTATTTTTCAGTAATTATCAAAAATCAAAGTGTTGACCCCGGTTTTAAAAAATTTTTGATCCAAAATTTGAAAATAGTTTGGGACCGTTTTGTAACACAAATAAGTTTTGTACCCGTAACCCCCTTTTGAGTAATTTGCAAAATCAAAATGGTGTCCCCCAGGGTTTAAATTTTTTTTTGTACCCCTTTTTAATTTTTTATGCCAAAAAATTTTTTTACTAGTTCTCTACTGGGGTTTTTACCACAAAGGAAAGTTTTGTACCGTAAACCCCTTTTGATTTAAATTTGCATATCAAAGTGTCACCCTGACTCCAGTTAAAGTTTGTACCACTATTGAAATTTTTTTAAATAAAAATCTGGTGAGGGTAGTGTTTTAAAAAAATAATGTAAAACCCATTTATCAGGAAAAATTTATTTAAGGGAAAATTAAGATAAATTATTTTTTAAGGTTTGTCACCCAACTATAATAAATAACCTTAACGATTGAGTATGTAGCCAAGATTTTGTTTGTACCCCTTTATTTATTTATTTGTAAGCAGGTTTAAAAAAAAAAATAAAAAAAATTAATTGTAAATTTTGGGCCCCGTGCTTTGGTTTAAATTTTTAAAAATTTAAAAAGGGTAAGGAGCCAAAAAAATATTTTTTAAAAACAGTTTCATTTCGAAAAACTATAACAATTTTTACTATAAATAAAATCTGTTTTTTTTTTATTAAATGAATTACCCCGTCATACTACCCTTTTCATGTTTTTACCAAAATATATAATCTAATTGGGGAGTAATTGGAAAAAAAGCATTTGAGAGGTTTAAACTACCACATTTTTATTTTGGAAGATGGGGGGGAAAAAATTAGGAAAAACTACCCTCCAAAAAGACCCGCCCCGGGGGTTTTCACCCCCAAATGCTCCGCAAACCCCCAGGCCAAATTTAAAACCCAATGACACCTTAGACCCCTCAGCCCTGAAGTGGGTATCTGGGTTTTTTAAAACGGTTTTTACAAGTTTTTTAAACATTATTGGAATTACACAAATTTTCCCCGAAATAAATGTTTTTTGGGGGAAAAATTTTTTATCCCAAATTGTAGAGTTTAACTTGATAATATCTCCAGGTGCAGCCTGCAAAAGGCTAAAACCAAACGAGAGGCGCCGTATGTTTTAAAGATAGGGGCCCAAAATTTTCAAGCTTTAGGGGGCCAAGTGGTTAGCCAAAAGGGTCCCTTTCCCAATTCAAACCAGTTTTTAGACTGAAGGGGCTACTTTTATTCAATTATCTCCCCATTTGTCCCCCCACGGGGTTGGGTTTTGGTTCCGTTTTAGACCCACTGCTTCACAGACAGAATTAGGGGGATGGGGGTCGAACTTGGGGCTTCAGTAACCGGGAAACCAATAAAAATTTCCCTATACAAAAGAGCGGTCGGTATCAAATCCTTTTTTATTTAAAGGCAAGGGAAACAAAAGTTCATTAATTTTTAAAGGTTTTTAAAATTATATTTAAAATTTTCATCGGCCCTTTATGTCCCCTGGTCAAAATGCTAAAGTGCTATGACTGAGCATTAGTGCGTATTTTTAAAAAGCTCAATAACTTGGGTTTTTCGATTCCCTGTTAGGTTTTAAAAATTTCTTAGTACACTGATACGAACCGGGGCCCAAAGGGAAAGAAAATTTTGAACATACAAAAAGTTGGGGGTTTCAGATGTTAGTAAAAATTTACTTTCAGCTAAGAGCTTTTCTTTAAAAAAAAAAAAAACACTTGAAAAAATCAGGAAAAATGGGTGCAAAAGTTAAAATAGAAGTATTTATTTGTATTTAATTTTGATTTATTTTTTCAGTAAAAAAAAATGTATCGCTGCTCACCATTGTACTTAAATTTTGTTTGATACAGATACCTTAAAGGCCCGTAATTGCATACCATTAAAAAAAATTACCCCTTTTCTACAAGAAGTTTTGATAATCAATTATATCTTTGATTTTCTTTGTGCGCCCTTTTTTCTAAACTTTTTATTCACAAAGGGTTAAAAATAATATTTTGTAAATACTTTCCAACCCCAAAATTTAACAATTTTTTGGATTTTGTTCCCAAAGCAAAAAGGTCACATATTGTTAATTATATAAAAATAAAAAAAAACCCTGGGCCTTTTTGTTCGGGAATTTTTTACATTTCTTTCCAAACCCCAGGCAAAAACTCGAGAATGAACAGGTTCAAATTAAAAAATAATCACATTTTAAAACGCTAATAAAAAAAAAAATTATCATTTTCACACTTTACTACCAAAAATTTTGTTCCCTAACTTTTTTAAAAATAACTTTTTTTCAAAGTCCAATTTAGAGTCAAATCCTTTAAACCCTAAAAAAAAAAAACTTGAAAATAAAAATTTTACTGAGAACGTTCCCCCAAAAAAAAATTTAGGGCCCCAAAATTTATTTAAAAAAAATATGTTTTTTATATAGCAGGGAAATTTTATTTTTTTTTTATTAAAAATAGTGGGTTAAAAAATTTCCCTGTAAAAAGTAGTTTTCATTTACTTTGAATATTAAAAATTTTTATTTCAAAAGGTTTTTTGTTAAAGAATGAGAAAACTCAAACAGAATAAAAAGATAAAAGTGAAAATTTTTTCAATTTTTTTTACTGTCTCAGTTAAAAAAGGGGTAAGGGCAAAAACTTTGGGGTTGGAGAAGCATGTGGCTTTTTCTATGAAAATAATTTAAACACTAAATAATACCTCATTTAAGTAAATAAAGGGGCCAAAATATATTTTTTCCACAGAGGAAACTTTGTGAGTATTTTAAATTACTGAATTATTAAAATTTTAATTGTTTATATTTAATTACGCAAATTTTCATAAATTTGCATTGGGCCCTTTTTTACCTAACGTACATGGATTAAAAGTTTCTTTTACTCAAGAAGGTCACAAAAGATTAGTTTTAAAAACCCCCATTGGGGCCCCCTGCATTCCGATACAGAGGGTTTGCCAACGTTGCAAAATGATAAATAGCTTTTAAAAAGGGTAATGATCATTCAACGGCAAATATTAACAGCTATTACAACTGTTGCAGAAGGAAAAGTTTTTATTTAAAAAACCCTTTTTATTTTGACTAGAGTCAAAAAGGGGGTCGTTTTGAGGGTCAATATTGTCGTTTATTATTGAAGCTAACCCAAAATTTAAAAAAAATGTTTTAAAAAAAAAAAAAATTTTTCATTAAATAGTATTTTATAAACAAAATCTAGCTTAATTGTACAAAAAAATAAAAAAAATCCATTAATAATTTTGGGTTTTCCCCTTTAAAATGCATTGAAATGGAAAATTTTAATGAAAATAATTTTTAAAAAACATTTTTAGAATGGTTTGAAAAATTTCCCTAAAAATTTTTGAAAGATGCCCAATATGTTTTCTAAAATAAATAAAAAACAACAAGGGTTTAATTATTAAATATATTTTTTTTCTAAATTCTTTTTTTTTAGAACCCTGGCCTTTTTTGGGTAGGGGGGGCCTTAAAATTACAAAAATTTTTTTGTGTTTTTTTCTTTAAAATGGTTTTAAAAATTTAATGGGAAAAAATAATTCCTGTCCCCGGGAGCAACTTTTTTACGAGGAAATGAAAAAATTTCAAAAAATTTTTAATATCGACAGACTATTTTAAATCATAAACCCTTCCTGAGAAAATTTAAGGTATAAAAATTTTTTCCTTTGATACTTTTTTTTACTCCGGGCTGGGAATTTAATTCCTGATATAAAAAAAAAATTTGGGGGGATTAAATATATTTTGTCTATGACATTTGTAGCTTTACTTTGTGGAGACATATAAACGGGCTTTATCAAAAGGCGAAAGGGGGAACATGTAACTTCCTTTTTTGAACATATTTGAGGACTGTGTGTTTATAGTTACAAATTTATAGGGAATGCACGTCAGGGGAGTGATAGGTGACAGCTAAGAAACGTTATTATATAGCCATTTGCCAAACCATTATGATCTACACGACTCTATGTTTAGTTTGTTTTGCTTTTGGCATTCAAAACTTTCACAACAAACAATTATTTTTGACGTGAATACGTCTTAAATTTGCTACCATACGGGGCAATCCAAAAAAATCTAATGATAACAAAATCGGGATACAGTTTTGCCGTTGTAGTTTCGAATCTATCCTCTACATACAAAATTAAATTATGCCACCGGATAGCTAAAGGATCAAATAATGCATTACGATACGCGAGAACAGTGACGCATCGTGCGCGGTAGAGGGGGAATCGCCGCCTTTTGAGGTTATTTTGCTGCTTATCGAGATTTGCAATTAGTATAACTTTTGACTCGGAGAAGCTACGATGTTCGTTTAGGTTTTAATCGTCAGCTGTCGTCAAATACATAACGATTCACGTACAACACACGGCCGTCCACGACACAGCCACACCCCATTTTTTTAATTACTAACCGTTTAAACATTAGTGATACACAACATAATTATAAAAAATACCTATAGAATGTTTCCTTTTTTTTTTTTGTGAAAAACGTCGTCTGTGTTTAAAAATGCTTTTCAAGAGAGAACTTCTAAAATGCGACGTGCTTTCCTGAAATCAAGATGGCAAACCCACCAAGAAAAGATTGTTGATGACGTCATGCAAACCGTCTTGTCGTGGGTAAATGCACTGTTTACAAAATAAAGACCTTTTATTTTGAAACTAACATTTTGTATGGCCCTCTCTCAGTGATAAATAACAATTTACAAGGGCCAAAATAGTATTTTAAAATCATTATTCCACGCACTATAATATATTTTGTTGCCACAACCACAACACGGAAAACAAATAATGTTATTAATATATTTAGTTATTTCAATAAAATATAAAATGCCAATTATACAGTAATCCTTAGGGAAGTTGTAACGAAATAGATTTTTATTTCATAATAATTCTAGTGAAAAGTTCCCACTCTTTAATATTCGTATATTTCAAATTAATGAATAATTTCAAAATATAAACTCAATGTATCCACATGTGTTAGAAAATCTTCTCCCACACTTGGGTGATCATTTATTTATTCTTTATGTTGTTTACAACCAAGCTCTTTTGTTACACCCCCCTTCAACCTTCCTCCAGCACTATTGCAAATACTTTTGAAACATAACTTCGAGGACACTTTCTTTCTCTCTCCCCCCTCCCTTCTGGAACCTGATGGAAGCTTGATGCAAACTTGATGCAAGGTTGATGCAAACTTGGTGCAAACTTGTGCAAACTTGATGCAAACTGGTGCAAACTTGATGCAAACTTGGTGCAAACTTTATGCAAGCTTGGTGCAAACTTGATGCAAGTTTGATACAAACATGTTGAAATAGAAGGAAACGAAAGAAGCCACTAGAATGTGTTTTTTTTTTAACTTATACCCGAAAAGAAGTCTCCTTTCTTCATTGGACCACCAACCTTACTGTGGAATGGTACGCGATTTTTGTCTCCAATTTTCGCCTCGATCTCAAACTTAAAATAAAACTGTCCGTGACGCGCCAAGCTATCACGTTTAAGCTTCCGTATCTATTGTTCAAACATAATAATTCTGAATCAAATATCCGAAGCTATTATTTATGACCCGCCTCGGTGGTGTAGTTGGCTAACGCGCTTGTCGTGTTGAGCTCGACTGCTGAGAACAGGAGATCGAGGTTCGAATCTCGGTCGGGTGAACTGGGGTGGTTTTTCCTAATGATTTTCCACTCTCCCTCCACACAAATGCGGGTTCACTTCCTCCAATTCAACCTTCCCAATTCCTAATCCATTAGCGAATTAGTACTTAAAGCGTATAACCCGAACGGTAGTAAGACGCGTGCTAAATATTTATTAATTATTATTTATGCTTTTTATTGAGAATTCTCCATCAAGATATCATGATTTACACACGTCCATCATAAACTCTGCCCTAAAATATGAGTGAAGAATGACCCTGGGCACGGACGATTCCTGGATAGCTCAATGGTTAGAGCATTGGCGTGCTAACCAAAGGTCCCGGGTTCGAGCCCCATGCCCAGGTTTCAATTATCAAATATAATAATTCTGTGTCAAATGCTATAATAATTAAATAAAAATAAGTTCTTTAAACTAACGCCTTTCGTATATAAATATAATTAAAGCCTAACCCTTGTGACCGTCACGCCGGATCCCAAAGAAATCGATAGCAAGAGACTCGACCACAGTTCGACGATTACAAACAACTCACAACAACGTAAGACTGTCCCAGAAACACATCTCTTCAACGCGACTTCAACAACTTGGGTCTTCCAAAGCAGGACAACCCCGAAACATCTCTCTTCAAAATCCTATATATTATTTCTGTTGCCAACGACCCTTTTTCTCAACTAATACAAAACCTACAGCGATGAATAATATATCATTTTATGGGTTTTTTTTTACAGACTTTTGACATTATATACTTAAAACACTTTTTTTTTAAAAAATTTAAATAAAAAAAAATTTCAACAATTTTTATAAATTTTTTGGGTAAAAATTTCCCTTTATCCTTTATGATGGAAACTTTGTCTCTACCTTACATGACATGAAAATTTTGTGGGATTTTCGAAAACAAAGCCCAAGGAAAATATTATTTCAAAAAAGGGAAGCAATAAGAAGAAAAGGGGTTTATTAATGAATACCGAATGCCTTTACTCATTATAACAAATTTAACACATTTTTTGGGAAAATTAGATATTTTAAAAAAAAAATAGTTGTTTTCCTTAATTCAATTATGGTTTAGATTTTGTTTCAGCTAAACAAATCAAAACTACCGCAATTGGGTCACAGGGTCTAACGGTAACTCTCGCTACACGATACCAGGACGGGACTTGGGGTTTGCACCCCGGTCATGTGAATAAAATTTTTTTTATTGAATTTTTCCAAATCCCCTCCTCAAAATGATGGAATATACCTTCTCTCAAATTTTTTACCTTTCCTAATCGATTCAATATTTTTAATATTAAGTATTCAAAATCCTTCGGGGACCGAGAATCAACGCCAACCCCAAATTTGGGTCGGTGAATTGGGGCTGGTTTTCCCCTAAGGGTTTTCCACCATCCTCCACGCAAATGCGATTATACCCTTTAAAAAGTTTCCCAAAAAACTCTAACACCATTATCAAATTAACAAAAGTTTAAACTTAAAGGGGTCTTAAACGATTTCAAAAAAAGTATCAGTAACCCAAACGCTGCTAAAAAGACAAATAAATAAAATTCAACTTGTTTTGAAAGCATGTATCTAAATTAACATATAATAGAAAAAAACTACTAAACAACCCCATGGCTTCCCCTGGGAGGTAGCATGTCTGCTTCTTAGCTATGGGCCTCGGGTTCAAATCCTTTTATTATTATTATTAATTATTATTATTATTATTTTTTTAGCACCGCGTCTTACTACCCCGTTTGGGTTATACCACTTACGCAAATTTTTAAATGGTGGGGTGATTGTGAGATGAAAGGGAGGACCTACAGTTAACGGGGGAATCCAACCAGGGTGGGGCCGGGCGTTTCCCCACACTCACAATTTTCTGGTAGAGAAGAAGTGGGGGAAGGTCGGTAATCCGACACTGTTTACTGGGTGGATTTAAATAAATTTGGGTTCTGTTTAAATCCCTTACTAGCGAGACGGTTAAAAAAAAAACTATTGCCATTGAAGTGAACCGGGGGCGTTTTGGACGTTATTCGAAAAATTTTAAGTTGTGTTTTTTCAAACTTTTGTTTGCTTGAACAAAAAACCAACCGAAGTTTTTTTTTTTTTTACTAAATATATATTACTATCACCCTAACTAAAAATATATTGACATAAATCTCTGCATGATTAAATAAAAAAAATCAACGGGTTGATTTGGGCTGCCTATTGTTTTTGAATTACACATGGGGTAATACCGATCACCCTTGGGGGTAATATCGAACAGCAACAAAATTATCGGTAAACCCTTAAGTTTTAAAACTTTCCTTTCAAAAATTTATCATGTAAAAAATTAGGTGTTATATTTAAAAAAACTATTTTTTTAAAAAACCTTCTTTCCTTTTTAAAAAAGGAATATTGAAAATTTTATTTTGTATGATGCCGAATTCAAGGAAGGGGACTAAAAACAAGGGAAAAATGGACTTAAACTTCAGACTTCTTGAATGCAGCGTCATCTAAAAACCCCTACAATCAAAAAAATTTTTAGCATTCTCAGTTTAAACTGCGGGACTTTTTTCGGTTTGCTGAGCGACTTGGTTTGAAACACGAATTTTAATAAAATGACTCGACTTCTGGAAAAGACGGTTTTTCACAATCATGAAGCTACAAGTGTAGTCTACCCTTTGCCTTTAAAAGATGATTAGTCGATTCATAAAATTGAGAAAGGGGTTCGGAGAAGACAAATTTCCACCTCATAGAATTTTAAAAAAACTCGATAAAGGGGTAGGGTACAGAAACCGGGTCGATCTTAGCTGTAAAAACAAAAACAAGGGGGGCGCTACAAGCGGGGAAAAGAGTAAAAATTCACTGTTGTCTTGCCTAGTCCACAGCAATATGTCCCCCAATTTTATATTCCCGAAGAAATATGCACTGCTTTGAAAATAGGGGGCCCCACACCGGACTGCTACGCATCCAAAAAGTGGAAACAGAAAAATCTTTTGGACGGGTTGAAGCATTTGCTGCGAAACCAAAAAACCTTCGCATGATGAACCCCCCCTTCACTGAACGGGTACCAAAATACCATTCTACACTGGAAACACTCTTTTGCACGACCAGTTTTGTAATGGTGCCCATTCCTCATCACACCTCACACCACCTGCAGCCATAGAGGTCCTTTATTGGGCCCCTTAAAACAGCATTTAATAGAAATGGATCCTATATGAAAAATCATGCCCATAAAAAATCACGCCTTTAAAAAATTTAGCGTCTCTTTTCAATCACGTTTATAACAATCGTTTTTTACTTCTAAAAAATAACTAAATTTTTAAAAAAAATTTTTGATTTTCAAAATTAAAATTTCTTTTCCCCCCTTTTTTAAAAAGGAAATTTACCTCTTTGAACACATGCCGAAAAAAAATTATTTTGCTTTCTTTGTGAAATTCCCTTTTTAACTACTTGTTTTGGCCTAGAAAAAAATTTTTTTTTTCCGGGACTGACCATCAAAACCTATCAGACCCTAAACACATGGGTTTTTCCTACTTATCACGAGACCCCTTTGGAGGGGCCAAAGGAGTAAAGGGAGAGGTACGGGGCAGCCCAAGTACTAGAAAAAAAAAAAAGGGGGTGGAGAAAGAGAGATAGAGAAAAGTCATTTTAAACCCTAAAAATTTGAAAAATAGACACAAAAACAACAAAAATAGTTTTTAAAGGTACTATAAAATTTTACACTTTATCTTCGCAATCATTAAAAATAAAGTAATCCCTAAAAAAGCCTCTTTAAAAACATAGAATAAAAAAAGCATTAGGGCTAAATCCCCCCCTTTAAATAGGTTTCTTGAGCTCAAAAATTTTTATATGCTTTTCGATCCCATACTTACTGTTATCGAAAAATTTCTTTCGATCCCACACTCTAATTTTGCTTGAGGGCCTAGGATATCGGTTTACGAGGGTACGGGGGGGATTTACTGTTTTCCTAAAGATTTACCACCCTCCTTTTCAAAAAAAAATCGGGTTATTATAATCGGGCTAAAAGGGTGCGGAAGTAGCCATATCATGTAGTCGTTTAATAACTTTGAATCACGAATTTTTAGTGTAAATATTTTAAAAAACCATATAATACTAAAAAACATATACAAAAAATATAACATAATATGCATATACATATATTATTATTAAAAACCTTACCCCTTTAAAAATGTTGTAAGGAAAAAAAATATTGTAGATTACGGTGGGAGAACGTCACCTAAGGAAAAGAATCAAACGCGTTAAAGGGTATTGACTGGTATCCCAAGGGGAAAACCCTTTTTGGGAAACCTAGCCCAAAAGAAGACAACTTTGGGAATGTACCTAAAAAAGAGATAGGGTAAATAGGGGGACTGTAAATAGCTCAAGATAGAAATAGGTATAATAAAGTGGGCGGGTAGAACAAGCTCTAGATAAAGATAGGGTAAAAACGAGGTGGACTTAAAAAAAACTACCTAGATAGAGATTGGGGGTAAATATTACGAATAGAACAAAAACCCAAAATAGGGAAAGGGAAGAGGGGATTTGGCTAAACCCTCTAATAAATAGGGTTAACGAGTTGGACTGGATAGAAATTAGCTCAAGATAGGGAAAGGTGACATACTTTTTCAATACAAAAAGTACTTTTGAGTTCTTGCCCGTAGTAATTATATATAATATATAAATATTTTAAAAGCTATTTTAAAAAAAAATCAATTAAATAAAAAACAAAAATCAATTTTTTAAGGGGGGAATCTGAAGCGAGAGGAAGAAAAAATTGAATGCAACGAATTTTTGGGTAATTAAAAAATAGAGCCCAAAAAACTTACTGAAAAAACCCCTTTTTTACGACCTCCCCTGAAAGGGGCCCTTTAATCTTTTACACCGGGAGTAGGGTTAGAGGGTTAAAAGGGTTTGAGGGGAGAGGGGAGTAGTTTAATGTTTCGCTTGAAATTAAACATACAAACCAAAATGTCCCTTTTAGGGGATATGTTCTACTGAATTATTCAAACAGCTAACAAATTATTTCCAAATTACAATTGGACCAAAGACCCCCACACAAATATAATACCGAAGTTGACACTCTTCCAAAAGCATTTGGGTTTAAAACCCCCACAGTTCGTAGTTGACTAAGCGCTATTTTTGGGTTTTTAGCTAGACTTTTTAGAACGGGGAAATTAGGTTCTAACCCCTCTCGGGGGAACTGGATTTTTTTTCCCTTTAAAAATTTTCCCTCTCCCTCCACGCAAATCGGGTTTATTTTTTCTAAAATTCAACCTTCCCCAAATTTCCCAACTATTGCATTTTTAGTACATCTATAACCCAAACGGGTATATACGTGGTGCAAATAAATAAAATAAAAAAAACTTCGTTTTAAAGGGGGAGTGTAGGAACGTGATAAAAGTTTGTGTTTTTGCAGTTTTTGTATCAAAAATTTTTTTGGTTTGGAAATAAAAAGTGTCTCCAAACAAACCTAATTTAATTTTTTTCTACATGATGATAACAACAGTTGTTAATATCTATCAAGGTTCCGAATTTAAAGACACTTTTTTTCCTTCATTTAAAAAGTTGTTAATAATGCCGCTACGCTCATGACAGATATTCAACAAAGTTCATCAACATGGAAAAAATCAATTCTATTTTCTACGAAACACATTTTAATTTATTTTGGGAAAAAAAAAAAATTTGCTAAAAAAACCAAAACACTGGCCTTTTCCCTGTTTTGGTTTTTCTCCCCCTTTTTTAAACAGGGGGGCAACATTTAAACAATGAAAGATAACATTTACACAAGGACACAGTAGTTACTATCATTATACATTAATTTTTTGGGGGTTTTTAAAAAGCTCAACGGCCACCAAAGGGCTTGTTATATTACCATTAAAGTAAAAGTTTGTTACAAGCATAATGACCATTTTTTCCCAAAATACCGATATAGTGTGATGCAATTTATTTTTTAACCCGGTTTTTTTTCATAACAAAACCTTTGGGTGAAGTGAAAAATAAAATATTTTAGGTTAGGTTAGGGTGCGTTAGGTTTGATTTGGTTTTTATCGGGGTTCGATCCCGGGCGGGGGCACGAGGGGTTTTTCCTAGAAGGTTTTCCACCTCTCCAGAAAATGTGGGTGCACTCCTTTTAAAAAAACCTTCCTAATCCCAAATTAGTGTAATTAGTAACAGGCAAAAACTCGAACGGGGAATAAAAATGATCTTAAAAAAATGACAATTGATTTGATAAACTTTAAACCTAAATTTATCATACACCCTTGAATTGTTCTTACGAATTTGGCACTTACGCCATGCATTATTTACTTTGAATTTTTTTTTTTTTTAACGTATGCCACCCTCTTTATCGGGTACACGTCCTGTTTTTCTACGGCGTGGTGTATATAAAATGTCATGGGGTCTAAAAAAAGGGGAAAAGTCAGGAATTTAAAATTTTTTTTACTGATTCTCGGTAAACTTTAAACAAAGGGTGAGGCTTTTGTTTCTATTGTTAATAAATACAGCTAATAGTTTCCTAACTGTTTTGGTTGTACAGGTTTGTTTCATAAAACATTTACACATGAACAAAATAATCCTAATTTAAAATAAAAAAAACAAAACTTTAAAAAAAAGTTGAGTTTGGGACTATGATTTTTTGAAAATTGATCAAAGTAATTAACCAAAAAATAAAACCCATCTCTAAAAACATTTGAAAAGTCAGGCCTGGAATTTTTTTTAAAGCTGCTGTAAAACCGGAAAAAACGGGGGGTTTTAAAAAAAAATTTTTTAACCACCTTGACTGTTTTTTGAGGTAAGCTCACATTAAGTGGAGCCAACTCACCCATTTAGGCATAAATAATTGGGGCCATAAAAAAGTCTTAAATCTGATTAACTACACATGGTGACCAAAAGAAACATTTCCTTTTGCGAAAAATACCCAGGACGGGCCGGAAACGAACCCGGGGCTACTATACCAAGAGGGGCCCTCTACTACTAAAAGTAGTTCATGCATTTAAACCCCCAACCCTTTGCGAAACGCCAGATAAAAATATGTCGACACAGCTGTATTGATTTACAGTGGGGGCTCGAGCTAAAAATGTGGGGGGCTGCTCCAAAATGTTAGGCTTTGTTTTTAAAATGTGTAAAAGGGAAAAAAAAAGTATCAAAGAAAATTTATTCAGGAACTTGAAAAATCTTAAAAAAAAAAAACTTTTTTACTTACTTTAAATTAAATTTTAACATTTTAAAACTTGACTATTCATTTAAAAATGAAAACCATTCTTATTGTTTTAATTAGCGTAAAAAAATTTAAAATTTTCTCCGAACCTGATGACAATTGAGGGGAAATTTTTCCATTTAAAGTACAGCAAGCGCATTTAGTCTTTTTGTTAAAAAAAAGACGAAAAAAAAAATCAATAGAATATTAGAAGCAGAATAAAAATCTGATTTTACCTTTTTCCATTTAAAAAATTACACGGTTTTTAATCACAACACAGGGTGAGTAAAAATATTCCTTCCCACACGCCAGACCGACAGTGCGAGAGCAACAACTCTCTCAACTAGCAGTCCCCCTTTCCTCCCCCCCACCCCCGCATGGCGCAAAGCCACAGCATCAACACTACTCGCTGGGACTGTGAAGCGCCAGTACATACAAAAATTTTTGGGATCTTTTTCATAAAAGGGATGCTACGAAGAGTGACATTAAGCTTTCGGAATAAATTGTCTAAAAAAAAAATAAAGAATTAAAGACAAAAGGGCCATTAATTAAATGTATCGATAAACAAATGGAAAAAAGGGGGGGGCGTTCCGCAGTGCCATAACGAGCAACCACTTTAAATTTTTTTTAAAAAATTACGAAGCAAATTGTTAACTAGAAACAAAAAATGCGGGGAGGGCAACTTCCCTGAATGGGAAAGGGAATGACCCCCGTTTTTCCCGCTCGCCCAAGCTAGGGAATTAAATGGTCGGTTAAAACCGGAGCTATCAAATTATGGGTTTTTTTAATAAAGAACTTTGCAAAGTTGGGACCCTCCACTACCAGTGGGTGATTTCCCCGAAAACACCGACCAAATTATTTAATTCAAGGGGAACCCACACCACAATTTATGAACAATGATTTTTATGGAATAAAAAAAGCTAACAACAATCTTTATTCAATATTGAAAAGTGAAAGGAAAAAAAAAAATCAGATTGAATGTGAAAGGGGGAGGTCTATACTATTGTAAACAAAAAACCCACCATTTTTCAAAAACTTTCACAATATGAAAAATATTTCTAACCTTTTTGAATTAATTATTGCCTTGGTTTTGGGTATTTTATTACAACTTTCCTGAAACATAAGAATAAGATGGAAAAAAACTATAAAAAAAGGGAAAAATTTTTTTTTGTTTCAAACCCGTGTTTAATTGGATTCATTTTAAATATAATATTTTAAATGTAAGGCCTTTAAAAGTAATAATATTTTTCCCCTAATTTTTTGAAAAAATATAATTAATATTTTTTTTTTTAAGAGAAACCAGAATTAAATTAACACTATTTTAAAATTTTTTTGGAAACATTAACACACATTGGGGGACCTGGTGGTCTAGGGGGAAGGGTTTAGACTCTGTGCTGGCGGGCCGGGGTTTTAATCCCGGCCCGGCACAGATTATCGATTACCAAACCCTTCCTTTACCCTGACAAGACATCTTGTAAAGTGAGGAATGCCCGGTCTCCACCCTGGTTCGATTACGTTTTAAAATGTAGGTCCTTCATTCATCCACAATCACCCTCCCTTAACATTAGCGTAATGCTATAAAACCCAACGGGGGGAAAGCGGGGCTAAAAATAAAAATTAACACCATTTAAAAATAATTAAATCGTATCTAAAAATCAAATTAAATTAGATAACAAATTTCATCTCATTAAATACTATTTTAAGCTCATGTAAAATTTTAACTCACTTGGGCCAATTATATAAAATCTAGCTGGGCCGGGTTTTAATCCTCGGTCCCCGCACAAAAATTTTCTGAATTTTCCAAAACCCTTCCTTTTACCTCTGACAAAACGTTATTAACAAACTTGTGAAAATGAGGAATGCCCCGCCAAACCGGGTTCGGGTTCCATTAAACGTAGGTCTTTTTATTACACCTCACAATCACCCTACCCCTTCACATTACTTAAGTGGATAAACCCAACGGGTAGTAAGATGGTGCTAAAAATTAATTTAAATTTTTATTAAATTTTTATTTTTTTTTTCTGTAACAAAGGACGAAAATCAATAATTTCTCACATAGTATCCGCGCCCCATCTGCTTTATATACCAGTCTCACTAGACGGGGGTTTTTTGAAACTTTAATAAAATTATTTTTTTTCCTTTTAAATTTAAAAATAAATAAAATTGGGGATGTAAACCGTGGTAACAAAAACCCAAAAATACGGCCCACCAATTGTGACCAAAGGGGGAAAAAAGAATATTTCGACTAGGCGTGACTAAAACGCCCGGGCAGAGTTTACATAATCTAAAGTCCCGTGGATTAAATAAGCCACAGAAACAATCGCGCATATATAGTCATCACTGTGATCGTCACATTTGGAGAATTTAACCAATGACAAGGAAAAAAGAAATTCTCGCAAAAAACCGTTTTTACTGAGACATAACACTAGACCCTGCGGATTTTCTGGGGGGTCGTAGAAGGGGAAACCCTTTTTCTGGCCACACACCGCGGATATTTTCTTCCCATTTCTGACGGGGTATGAAAAAAATGGGCTTAGCTTCACCCTCGGCGTAAGACGTATATGATTGTTATTATTTATGTGGCATATTAAAAGTTTCTTTTATTAGTTTATTGAATGGTTTAAAAAGAACACCCCCAAAATAAATCGAAGTCTTTTTTCTAGAGCGATTTCAACATTAGCGTCACAAGTAAAAATGTTATTTTTAAATGGATTTTTAAAGATTAATTCAAAATAGAACGAATTGATCCACTTTTTTTTTCACCAAAAAAATTTTTTTTTAACTTTCTTTTGTCTTCAAAATGCCACTATCCGCCCGGATATCCAATATTTACACTAAAGGGGGAGAATAGGAAGGTAATAGTTCCGTGCTCCCCTTACACCCGTCCGGGATATCCACATATTTTCACTAATGTATAAGTGAGGGAAAGGGAAATATACCGGCCCACTTCTTACACCCGTCCGGGGTTCACATATTTTAACTAATGGGTAAGATGGGAAAGGGAAAATACCGGCTCCCCTTCTTACTACCCTCCGGGGTATCCACAATTTAACAAAAGTGTAGTGAAAGGGAAGGTAAATAGTAACGGCTCCAGTCTTCACCCGCCGGGATATACATATTTCACTAAATTGGGAGAGATGAAACGTAAAAATAACGGCTCCACTTCTTTCACCCTCCGGAAAACCACATTTTACACTAAGTGGTGAGATAGGAAGGGAGAATAGAAACCCGGGTCACTTCTTAATACCCCCGGAATCTACATATTTACATTAAGGCCCTGCACCCATAAAAGCACGGTTCAAACAAAAGAATTAGAACAAAATTATTTAATAATTCAACCTTTTTGTTTTTTTATTATTTAGTAACAACGGCATCTTTCAAAATTTTCTTAGGGAAATTTTTTAAAACCATAAAAAAATAGTTTTTGAAATAATTTCTTTAAAAAAGTTTCCATTTAAAATCCCTTTTTTAAAATGGGAAAAAAAAAAATTATAAGGGATTTATTTTTTTTTTGAAAATTTAAGCTAGAGGGGTTTTTTTATAACTTCTTTTTAAATGAATAATTTTTTTTTTTTTTTTAGACATATTTTTTAATTTGGGTTAGCTCAATAATCACGACGATATTGAGCTCTAACGACCCCCCAATCGACTCCTAGTCAAATACAGGGTTTTAAATACAATTTTTCCTTCGCAACTAGTTGTCTTAGCGAAATAGGTGCCTTTAGTAGATCATTACCCATTTACAACTATATTTTTTTGCAACTTGGGCTAACCTGCGTTCGGAATCAGGGGCAATGGGGGGTTTAAACTACCTGTGACCTTCTGAGTCAAAAAACATAATACCATGTACTTAGGATAAGAAGGGCCAATGCCAATTATAAAATTTGCGAATTAAATATAAACAATTAAACATCTAATATATTCAGTAACTAAAATACTCACAAAGCTTCCTGCGTGTGAATAAATATACTTGTCCCTATTTACTTCAATGAGATTTTACTCTATGATACATTTTTTTCAAAAAAAAAAAACACACGCTTCTCCATTAAAAATTTTTTATGACATTAGCCCTTTTTTAACTGAGAGTAAAACAGTAAAATTCTTCACTCTTATTTTATATTTTTCTTGATTTTTTCTCATTCTTTAGCACTACACGTTGTAATAAAATGTTAATTTTTTTAAAGAAATGAAAACTACTGTAAATTGAATTTTAATCCCTATATAATAAATGAAAAAAAACATTTCCCTGCCATACAAAACATAGTTATTTTAAATAAAGTTTGTCAAAAATGTAATTTGGGACTTTTCTCATATAATTTTATATACTATTTTTTTATTTTACTGTCGGGATTTATCCATTGGACTTTGGAAAAATTTATTTTCAAAATTTAAAATGAACGAAGTTTTGTATCAAGAGAAAATGTTAATTTTTATTTTTTTACGTGTTAAATGTGATTATTTTTTAATTTAAAACCTTCTTTCCGCAGTTGTGCGCCGTTTGGAAAAATGATCGAACCCGAACAATAATACCCACGGGATTACTTTTTATATATTCAATTGTGACCTTTTTGCTTTCGAAAAAACCAATGGATTGATAAATTTTGGGGGGAAAGTTTAAAAAATTTTATTTTTTATATCCTTTGAATAACAATTTTTGTTAAAAGGGCGCAAAAAGAAAATCAAAGAAAAATTTTGATTATTTAACTTTTTTGAGAAAGGGGGTAAGTTTTTTTAATGGTATCATATACGGGCGTAGCTATCTGTACTACAAAATTTAAGTAAATGGAACAGCGATACTATTTTATTCCTGAAAATAATATCAAAATTAAGAACAAATAATACTTCTAAATAACAAGCACGATTAATTCTGAATTTCAAGTACTTTTTTTTAAGAAAACTTTTTGCTGAAAGTAAAGTTACTAACACTCTGAACGCACTTATTGTATGTTAAAAATCCTTGTGCCTTGGGCCAGTTCGTATCACGCAGTACTAAGTAATTTCAACCTAAAAGGAATCGAACTAGTCAAGTTATTGAGCTGATTAATTTCCCACCAGTTTCATTCATAGCACTTTGCAATATTACCACACTAAGCCGATGAAAAGTAAAAAACATTTAAAACCTTAAATTAAAGAATTTTTGTGTTCCCTATGCCATAAAGAAGTAAAAGTTTTTTATACCCGACCGCCTCTGTTGTTATTGGTCAATTTACGCTTCAGTTTCTGAAGTCCCAAGTTCGATCCCCATCCCCCAATTCTGTCGTAAAGCAGGGGGTCTGAAACGGAACCAAAATCAACCTCGTGAGAAAAATGGGAGATAATTAAATTTAATAAGTACCTTCGTCTAAAAAACTAGATAGAAGTCTGGAGGCTCGTGTCTAACCACATCCCCTCAGCTTGAAAAGTTGGCCCTATCTTCGCCATATAGGCAGCCTCCGATTTTTTAAGCCCTTTCAGGCTGACACCAAGGGGGATATTACCAAGTTAAACTCTACCAAAAGGATAAAAAAATTTTTCCCCCAAAAAAATTTTTTTCTGAAAAGTGTAAAACCATAGATGTTTAAAATGTAAACCCGATTAAAAACAGATACCCACTTTTAGTGGCTGAGTGCTAAGGGTCACTAGTGTTAAATGGCCCGCTGATTGCGAGCAAATGGGGTGAAAACCTGGTCGAGTCTATTGAGGGTATTTTTTTCCCAAAATTTTTTCCCCCATTTCCAAAAAAAATCGGGGATAACCTCTCAAATGCTTTTTTTCCCATTTCCACCCAAAAAGATTATCAAAATCTAAACATGAACAGTGTATGACGGGTATATCAAAATAAAAAACAATATTTTTATTGTCAAAATTGTTTAAATCTTCGAAATAAACTGCTTTTAAAATATTTAATGCCTCCTTACCTTTAAATTTTTTAAAAATTAGCCAAAGCACAGTGCCCAAATTTTTCACATTAAATTTAGTTTTTTTATTTTTCCTGCTTACTAATAAACCAAATAAAAGGACGAACAAAACGTAAGCTACATACCACCCTAAAGGTTTTTTATATAGTTAGTGACAAAATCTTCAAAATAATTCCTAATTTTTTCTTTAAATAAATTTTCCTGATAAATAATGTACATTTTTATTTATCACTACCCCCACCAGATATTTTTTTTGAAAAAATTTCAATAAGGGGACAACACATTAACCTGGGGTCACGGACACTTTGATATCTAATTACCAAAAAGGGTACGGGGACAAAACTTTCTCTTTGTGTAAAAAACGGGACAGAACTATACAAAAAATTGCTAAAAAATTCAAAAATGTACAACAGCATTTAAACCTTGGGGACAAAAATTTTTAGCTAATTACTCAAAAAAGGGTACGGGTACAAAAAATTATTTTTTTACAAAACGGGACAAAACTATTAAAAAACTTTTGGGATCAAAAAAGTTCAAAAACAAAAGGGCCAAACCCCCTTTACCTGGTACGTGGGTACTCACTTGAAGCAATTACCAAAACGGTACGGGGCAAAAACTTTTTCTTTCGGTAAAAAAATAAAAAATTAGTACAAAATTTGGGATCAAAAAAATTCAAAATTAAAAAATAAAAACACCTAACCTTGATCACCACTTGTATGCAATTACTCAAAATGGGTACGATACAAAAAATTTGGCACAAAAAAAAATTCAAAATTCAAAAGTGGTAAACTGAATAACCTAGGTCACCACTTTGAATCAATTACTCAAAAAAGGGGGCGGTACAAAATGGTAAACATACAAACTTTGGCATCAAAAGTTTTAAATTTTAAAAGTGTACTACAGGTTTGTGGGCTCTAGCGACTGGAATGAATCCCCAAATTTTTCTGCTCGAGAGTGTATGAAAATTTCGTTTTTTCTCCCCACTTTAGTCAAACTTGGTCGCCACACACTTTACGGCCGGGACTACAATCTTATCTCTCTCAATTTTTGGGAAAAAATTTGCTTGCTGCCTTTCGATTACCGGTGGGGTCTCCGTCCCCCAAAATTTTTAAACAAACCAGATTTTTGCCAACCGATGGGTGGAACCACCATTTTGTAAACGTTACAACGCCATCTATTTTAGAGCTGAAAGCTCAATACGCCGCCAGGAGGGTAGGCAGGGCCTTAATGTGGTAGAGATGAAGGTAGAATAGTACCGTGCTCCACTTCTTACTACCCCCCGGGGATATCCACATATTTACACTAATGTGGTAGTGATAAGGAAGGTAGAATAGTAACGTGCTCCACGTCTTACTACCCGTCCGGATACCCACATTTTTACACTAATGTGGTAGAGATGAGGAACTAGAATAGTAACGTGCTCCAGGGTCTTACTACCCGTCCGGATATCCACATATTTACACTAATGTGGTAGAGATAGGAAGGTAGAATAGTACCGTGCTCCACGTCTTAAACTACCCTCCAGGATATCCACATATTTACACTAATGTGGTAGAGATGAGGAACGTAGAATAGTACCGTGCTCCACGCTTACTCCCCGTCCTTGGATATCCACATATCTACACTAATGGGGTAGAGATGAGGAAGGTATAATATACCGTGTTCCACGTCTTACTACCCGCCCTGGATATCCACATAATTTACACTAATGGGTAGAGATGGGAAGTAGAATAGTACCGTGCTCCACGTCTTACTACCCTCCTGGATATCCACATATTTACACTAATGGGGTAGAGATGAGGAAGGTAGAATAGTACCGTGCTCCACTTCTTACTACCCGCCCGGGGATATCTACATATTTACATTAATGTGGTAGAGATGAAGGTAGAATAGTACCGTGTCCACTTCTTACTCCCCGTCCGGGATATCCACATATTTACACTAATGTGGTAGTGATGAGAAGGTAGAATAGTACCGTGCTCCACGTCTTACTACCCGTCAGGATATCCACTATTTACACTAAGGGGGTTAGAGATGAGGAAGGTAGAATGTACCTTTGCTCCACGTCTTACTACCCGTCCAGGATATCCACATATTTACACTAAGGGGGTAGAGATGAGGAAGGTAGAATAGTACCGTGCTCCACGTCTTACAACCCGTCCAGGATATCCACATTTTTAAACACTAAGGGGTAGAGATGAGGAAGGTAGAAAGTACCGTGCTCCACGTCTTACTACCCGTCCAGGATATCCACATATTTACACTAAGGGGGGTAGAGAGGGAAAAATGGTAGAATTTGTCATTATATACATCAACATTTTTTGGAAGGGAGTGTGGCAACGCTATAGTAAAAAAAATCTTTCAGTATCCAAACTTCCCCTCCACGTCATTGAAAACCAAACAGAAGAGGGCGACACTTTATTCGTGTGGCCACTGGTGCGGGATTTACGAGCCGTTAAGTTTTGATATTTTGTATAAATGTGTTGAGGTCTAACATAAGACTCTAACCCCTCAAAACGCTCGATTTGTGGAAAAAATTTAAAAATTTAAATTTTAGATAAAATACCCTTCATGAAAGCATTATTAGGGGTGAGTTTAAATTTTCAAACTGAATTTGATTAAAAATAATTTTAGACAGATTTAGACAAGATATTTAGCAGGTGAGAACTTTCAGAAAATGGGAAAATTAATTATAAATTTTTATTGGTGACCTGGTGGTCTAGGGTAAGGTGTCGACTTCTGTGCTGGCGGCCCGGGGTTCAATCCTGGGTCCCGGCACAAATTTACCTGATTACCAAACCCTTCCTTCACCTCTAACAAGACATCTTGTGAAGTGGGGAATGCCAGGCCTTCACCTTTGTTCGGACCCCACGTTAAACTGTAGGTCCTCCTTTTCATCTCATAATCACCCTACCATTACCATTAGCGTAAGTGCGTATAACCCGAATGGTAGTAAGACGTGGTGCTAATAAAATAATTTTTATAATAAATAATAATAATAAATTTAGTCTTAGTGATTGCCTCTTTTACAAGTTATTTATTAAATTAATAAAAGGCTTGGCTCAAATTTAAGGAGTATTTATTGGTCTTGGAATAATATTACAAACGAATAAATGATAAAGCCCTATAAACACGTAATATAAAACATATATATATAATATATATATATATAAATATATTAACACATATATCTTTAGTTAAATATGCATTTATATATTTATTTATTTACCTCCCTCGTGGCATAGTTAGCTAATGTTCAGCTAGCCTGCTGAGGATGGCGAGATCGAGGTTCGAATCTCGGTCCGCTGAACTGAGGGTGGCTTTCCCAAAATGGTTTTCCACGCAAATGCAATTCACTTCCACTAAAATCAACCTTCAAATTCCTAATCCATTAGCGAAAGTAGTACTTTAGCGGATCACCCGAACGGTAACACGCGGTGCTAAATAATATATATATATAACCTTTTAAATATATATATATTTTTTTAAAAAAGGTTTTATATATATTAAAAGGTTATATATATATTTAAAGGTTATATATATAATCTAAAACGCTATATATATATATATAAAGGTTTTATTATAAAAAAGGTTTTATATATATATAAAGGTTTTATATATAAAAAAGGTTTTATATATATAAAGGTTTTTATATATACATATAAAGGTTTTTTATGTATACATATAAAAGGTTTTTTATATATTATATATAAAGGTTTTTTATATATAATAAAGGTTTTTTATATATATAAAAAGGGTTTTTTATATATAAAAAAAGGTTTTTTATATATAAAAAAGGGTTTTTTTATATATATATATAAAGGTTTATATATAATATATATATAAAGGTTTTATATATATATAAAGGTTTTATATATATATATAAAGGGTTTTATATATATATAAAGGTTATATATATATATATAAAGGTTTTATATAAATATATATATATATATAATATAATAAAGTTATAATAATATATATATAATATTAAAGTTATATATATATATATATATTTATATATAGAAAATTTATATATAAAAAATTTAGAAAACTCTTTATAACCATCTCAATCCTACCTTAATCCTTTTGAAATTTTGAAAACTGTATATTTTTATTTGTGCAGACTGATTTAGAGCATAGCAACCTTAGAAATCAAATAACAATTTTTTAACAAACCCAACCAAACCCTTTATGTTAATTTTTTTGTACCTAACCTAGCAAGTTCTATATAATTTTAAAAAGCATACTCCTTTGGTTGCGGGGTGATGAAACCGAAAAAAGATTAAAACCCAGAATCCCGATAATGCCATACATAGTTAAAGATCCTGTTGCTAGTATTTGGTTTAGTGTAGCCCACTTGTATTTCTTCAAAAATATTAGTTTTTTTTAGGGCACGAATCTTACTACCCGTTCATGTAATACGCTTTTTCAACTGATTACGCAAATGGTTTTAGGTATTATGATGGTTACGTTATAATAGAAGGGTACCTGCATTTGGTGGAGGAAGAGTGGAAAACAATTTTGGAAAAAAAACCCTCGGTACACCCCAAATAAGATTCGAACCCATATCTCAGCAATCTAGTCCATCCAACACAAATGACCCATAGACTAAATTTTGCCATGAAGAAGGTATGAGTGAAATTTGGACCCACTTTGGTGGCCGCATGGTCTAAGGCGCCACTATCGCAGTAGTCTAGACTGCCAGTGATGGGGAGATCGAGTTCGAATCTCGGTGGATTTATGATTATGATTTTTCAAAATTGTTTTCCAATCTACCTCCAAAAAAATGCGGTTACACTTCCTCCTAATATATCCTATCTTATCCCTAAAACCATTAGAGTATTTAGTGCATAAGCGTAAAAGGTCTGTGCACCCCCAACGGAAACGCGGGAACGAATGCAAGAATTTATGGCGGGAAGGAAATTGGCGGGTTTGAGTGTGGTCTAAACCCAGTAATTGGTTCGAGGTATTAAAGAAAGATACCAGTGTATGTCAGTGTGTGGTTAAAGAGGTGTCCCGGGCCTCTGTTTTGGGGTTTCGGGCTTCAATCCTCTTCCCGGCACAGATTTATCTGATTGCCAAACCCTTACTTAACCTCTGATAAGACGTGTATTAATCACCCAAATGAAATGTGTGGAATGCCAGGCCTCCACCGTGGTTCGGGTGCCACGTTAAACTGTAGGTCCTCCATTTATCTCACAATCACCCTACCATTACACATTATCGTAAGTGCGTATAACCCAACGGAGTAAGACGCTGTGCTAATAATAAAAAATAATCATTATTATTATAGTATTATTATTATTATTTTAAATTTTTATTATTCTGTTTAAACTTAGGTTGTATCTCTGGCTGAACTTGCTCTGGGCAATGGGCCAGTTATGGTAGAAGAGGAAAATTAGGTTCTTATCAATAGATAATTAAAAGGTCTGTAAAATTTTGACATCCCCGCCTGCTGTCAAGGAATGTAGAACTCGTATACACAAATATCTTTAGGGCCTACCGTTCTCGTTAGGGGTGTGAAACGTCTCTACTTAGAATGACGATAATAATTTGAGGGTGTTCTAAACGGTGCTTATAAAGATATTTGGTCCAAAAGAGGGTGATGCTACTGAGGATGGAGGAGGTTACATAATGGAGAGTTTCATACCCTGTGTTCATCACAAGACATTGTTATGATTATAAAGTTCGTAGATTACGGTGGGCAGATATGCATGCATATGTGAGAAATCTAGAAACGTGTTCAGGTTTTTAAATTGGCAAACTCAATGGAAAATACCATTAGGAAGACTAGACTCAAAATGGGATGATTACATTAAAATAGGACCGAAAGAGAGAGGGTGTAATGAGGTAGACGGGAAATGCACTAGCTCAAGATAAGGATAGGGTGTAATGTGGTGGACTGGAGAGAACTACTCGGTACAGGGCTTAATGAGGTGGACTGGGTAAAACACGTGGTAGGGAGTAAATGAGGTGGACTGGATAGAACTAAGCTCCAGATAGGACAAGGTGTAATGAGTTGAACTGGATAAAACTAACTCAACAGGGGACGTACTTTTGTCAGTGCAGAAATAAAACTTTAAAGTTATCAGCACCTTAGAGTAATTACATCCTGATTTGGTAGGAAGAACATTATCTGGTAGTTACTAAAGTTAATAAAACAATTTTAATATAAATTTGTACATAAAGTAATGTTATCTACAGTTGTCACTTTTAATAGATATGTCAATACCTATAAATGGCATAAAAAAATTTAATATTTTATTGTTGTTAATCGCAAATAAAAAATGCTTTAAAATTCCAAACTATTTTACCAACCAAAATCAGACTAGAAAATGAAATATTTAATATTAAATAGTCTCATATGAAAAAAAGATCCAAAATCCATTATTAGTTTACCTTCTCGCTTATTTAGAAATTAAAATACCTATTAATAGGAAAATACCTATTAACATGGAATTTCTGTGCATTATTAGAATGTGTGCCGGGCTTTTTTTTCCTTGCAAATTTTGAAAGGGTGAAATTGATCTAAACTAAGCTTTTATCGAATAAGAAACCCGGAAGGACACATTTTTTTTATGTATTGAAATATTTCTTTAGTCCTTTATTGGGCAAATTTGAATAAAAATTTCATTATTAGACTATATGTGAGTGCTGACACATTTTTTATAAAAACAGCCTCAGCTCTCTTGGGTCACCTTGATCTACACGCCTCGGGAAAATTTGCGGGACCCCCAGAGGAAAAGGGTGTCTACAAACATACATACTTTTAATTTTATGTTTTTGGATTGTTATTTTTATGTTTCTGTCTTATGAAAGGTCCGTTCCTTTTATTAGTGAACTTAACCACTAATGCACTTGTCTCTGCCTCCTCCTCCAGTTAACAGAATGTTCTTCTTTTCTTTAGGTCATCTAATATTGAATCCTCAGTCTTCCCAAATCTTTTTCCTCAACCTTGACTTCAATGATGTCGATGCAAAGACAGTTGCTCTTAAGCACGTGTCCGATCCAGTTTGATTTGTAATGAAGAACACATCAAAAATTGTTCTCCTATCCCCTACTCTTGTTAGGACTTATTCATATTCCACCTGATCTCCTCACGTCTTCTCCAGCACCACGATGTCAACGCTTCAAAGTATTTATTTTCCATCTCCCCAAATTTCTGCTCCATAAAAACCTGATGCTTCAAATGTAGATTTCATGATTTTCCCTTTCTCAATTCCAAATTCAACCTCCGGTCAGCAGTAACCTCTTCTTGTTGAAAGTTTCTTGGCCATGGTGATTCTCAACCTAATTTCCTAGGGACAGTAGGATCCTTTGTCATCCTTGTTATAACATTAAAAATAAATGTATTACTATTTTAATTTTCACGTAACTCTCTACAGCGTCCAAATGGTCTAAAGCTTCACTCTCGTGTTAGACTGCATGCTGATGATGGGGTGATCGGGGTTAAAATTCTGGCTGGGTTTTTTGAGGCTGGTTATTCCCAAATTTTCCCACACTTCTTCAATTTAAAATACAGGTATATTACCTATAAAAAATTTTTCCTTTCTCATCCCTACAACACTTGAGTAATTATCGTAAAATGCGCACTAGATTTAACAAGTGGTAAGACGCCGTGAAATTTATAAAAACAGGATGTTCGAAATCTCATAGCCTAAAACCCCACACATAGTTTGTTTGAAGCAAAAGTAATACAAAATCGTTGCGATTTTGCGTTGTAAAACTATGCTAATACCATTAAATTGTGTTCAAAGTTTGGGCGTACAGGGGGGGGAGAGCAAAGCTGTTAAAAAGCATGCAAAAGGGGTTGCATAGGATTTAAGGCGCGGGGCACTAACCCCTTGACAATCGGAGACGGAGAAAACATACCACAATCAAAATAAAAAAACACCCACCAAAAAAAATGCGAATATTTCGAACCACAATTATTTAAGGGTTTAGCATAGTTTTTTGGGTTTTAAAAGTTATAGGATTTTGTATTACTTTGGTTCTAACAAGCTATATATGCATTCGGGAAATGCTTTCCGAAACTACGTTTTGTGTACGTGTATGTGTGTAAACCTTCAAGATGCCTCTTTTTATTAAATTTGTAAAACAGCTCTGTAACATTTCAAATAACGGCTGATTTTTGCAAATCCAATAGGGTAAAGGGAAAAGTTTTTTTCTTGGAACAATGACAAAAGGGGGCTTAAAAAAGCGAGAACCATTTGTTTCAACAATCCTTTAACAATACATTTAAAAATTTTTTTAATTCCCTTTTCCCTTTCTACCCTCCTGAAAAAAAGTACTCAAATAAACATAAAATTTATAGTGGGGCCCCCCTTTGAAATTTTAAACTTCCATCCCTTTCTAAGAAAAAAAAAAAAGGTGCAGGGGGGGGGATTTTAGCATCAAAAATAATCTGCACAGCTTTACTTTATCTAATCCATTAAATTTTTTTTTATTTCTTTTTTTTTAAAAAAAATAAATGTTTTGTTTAAAAATTTCCCTTTCCATCGAGGCAAAATTTTCCCAATAATTGAGGGATATCACTTTTCTTCAAAACAAAAAAGTGTCTTTAAATCACAGCCCCTTCTTTAAAAATATGTAATGGAGCACGTTCATTAGGGGTTGAGATATGAAATCGCTTTGGTCTAAAAAACCCCCTTTTTTTTCACTTTTTTATTTAAAAAAAAATATTAAAAGTTCCTTGGGTAAAAAAAAGATTTTTTAAATTTTCTCTGCGTTTTTTTTTCGGCGGAGATATTGATTTACATTCTTCTGTTCTCTTGTTTTCTGTACTTTCTGAACAAATTTAAATAATAAAAAATGTTAAAACAATTTAACTCTAAAAAAAATAAAATAAAATTTCCCCATTTGTTAATACATTCCTGTTAAGGTAAAAACCCCTTTTTAAACAACTAAAAAATGTTAAGGATTTGCGGATTTAAAACCCCAACGAACATTGGGTAGTGATCAAAAATTTTTGATGGTATTTTAAGTGAAAGCTTCTTTACCATCATCTTCGGGGAACGAGAAAAAAAAACCTACTTGGAGGTATAAAGCAAGGGTTTACATTTTCAGCGTTTTCTCCGATTTTGACCTATCGCAAATTTTGTCCGTAATTGTCCGTTTGGGGGCACTGTTTACAGTAGAAGCGTTTTCGCTCGATTCTATTTCCACAAATATATCCGTAATTTGGGTCCTAATCGGTCATGATTACGTGTCAGCTTTTTTCTCGCGGTTGACCTATCGCAAATTTTGTCCGAAAAACCCCAAACAAACCCCCGATTACAATGAAAATCTTTTGGGGAAAATCCTTTGTTTTTATTATTTTAAAAAGTGTTTTTATGGTTTTCCCCTTCGTTATATTTTTTAAAAAAATACTCAAATATAACATAGGGACACCTTAGACCATGTGCAACCGAACGGGTCAAGTTAGGGGTGCTTACCACTAAACCCCCATTTGGAAATTAAAATTTAGGGGAGATATGGGGTTTCAAGGGCCAGGGTTTTCTTTTTAAACAAAAAGTGACCTGACTTTTTAAATTTTTTTGAAACTGAGAAATAAAAACCTCAAAATTTGGGGTTAATTTGCAACGTAAAGGGAAATTTTTTCATCCTTCGGAACAATAAAATTTTCTACTCTTATTTTTAAATTTTTATAAAAGATAATAAAAGTCGTCCCCCAAACCCCCCATAATGGCCCCAAAACGGTACGTCAAACAAAGGTACAGTTATAAGGTAGTTCATTATTTTTATGACTTAAAAGTATTATTAAATCCTTTAAGTATCTTTCATTTTTTCCGATTTATTTTTAACATTTTGTACATTGTCTGTAATTGATTTATTTTCCTTCAAAAATAACCACCGGTTGCCCACAAGGTTCTTTTGCGTTAAATCAAGGATAAAATTCGTAGCTTTCGGAAAACTTACGATTCTTATTTTTGTTCGGTATAAGTTAAGGGAACCATTTCTTATCCCGAAATAAGCACAACTTTTTCTACTGCACTTTTTTGTCTTTACAAAAGAGAAATAATTAAATAAAATTTTCAAATAACGGCACAGACTTTTTACTACGTTAAAGGTGGGGGCCACGATAACTCAAATATTTGCTGACAGTTAGCGTCCCCTTTGATTTTTTTAAATCCTTCCCCCTTTGAAAAACTAAAAATGTTTGAAGACAGGCGGCCCCATGCGATTTTAAAAATTTTCACTGATACTTGAAAGTTTGAAGACGGGACCCCACCATCGATTTTAAATCTCATTGTGTAACATCGGTTTTTTCCGTAAAATATTGGTGATGATTTTAGGTTGCAAAGTTCGGGTCGAGCCCTACAACTGAGGGAAAATAGATACCGTTTAACTAGCTTTAATTGATCCGGGGTCGATCCAATTTAAAAATGGTATATTTATTAAATGAAAAAATAAATTTTTGGGGGCTTTTATTAACAAAAAAACGGTTATTAAATGACTCTTTAATTATTATACTACCCCAAAAAAATGCTTGATATTAAGCACATTTGTATATTAAGTAAATTATTGAAATTTGTTAGATGCAACAGTGGCGATTTGTGAATCCCTAACTGCGTTGCTTGTTCCCAAAAAACTACGCACAAAGGGTTTATATAGAATACCCCTTGCCCTTGGGTCACTTCCAACAGTTAAAAACTAATAAAAAAAGGTCCGGGAAGGGTTATAAAAGGCAGCTTCTTTTTGGTAGGGGCTTAGGGGGAATTGGCGTTCTTTCCCCAAATACGCGGAGTTGTTTTTTAACGGGAAATATTTATAAAAAAAAAAATTTTTAAGGGTGAAATTTCTTTTCACATTAATTCGAAAAGCGGTGTTTCTTCATGGATAAATCATAAGATACCTACAAAATTACTTAAAGAAAAATTCCCTTTCACCAAAGACTTTTTATCTTTTTAGAGTGATCCAAACCAAATAAACAACTGATATCTCAAAAATGTTTGAAGACAGGGCAGCCCCCCCGCAATTTTTAAAATCTTCACTGATATCTCAAAAATGTTTGAAGACAGGCACGCCCCCATGCGTTTTTTAAAATCTTCATAATTTTCTCAAAATGTTTGCTGGCGGGCAGCGCCCCCGTGCGATGGATCAAATGTCCACCAACAAAACCTAAAATTTGGGTTTGGGAGGGAGTGCCATCGGTGATATTTTGTAGCTTGTTACGATACCTTTTTCTTTTTTGTTTAACTTTTTTTGGGCCGTTTAAAATATTAAAAGTATGGGGTTAATGAATTATTAATTTTATTGTAACAACCCATTTTTATTAAATCAAGTATCATCTGACAATTTTAAGCTTAATAAAAATGAACCCCCCCATCAATTGTACCGAGCATCACACATTTCACCGATCCTCCCCAAATTTTTTTAAAAAACTCCCTGATTTGCTGGGTTCAACCCTTTTTAATCCCTGGGTTTCGACCGCTTTTTATCATCAACCTTCCCCCCTTCTTCATCTTTTTTGAATTTGCCCAATGGAACTTGGCAAATTTCAAACGTTAAAAAGGGTACTTAATTTTAAATTTTTTTTGTTTCCCACCCTGACGGGCCCCCTGACTCAGTTTTTTTATCTGAGGGGGGGGGCGGAGGGGGGCCTTCCCACCCTCGGAAGTGGAGACAAATAACTTTCTTTTTCTGAATTCAAATATTTAAATTTGCCCTTATCAAGCTGCACCAACGAATTACGAAACCCAAAATATAGACGGAAGTCTGTTTGTTTTTTTTTGTTTATATCAAACGAATGTTTATTTAACTACTATAAACCCACATGGTGACTCACGGCATTGTTTACCCCTTCTATAGAGCTAGAAACTGAAATTTTGGCAAACATACTTTTGGCTGAAACCCAAGGGGAAAAATTCCAAAAAAAGTTAAAAACTTAATTTTACCCCCCGAAAAAAATTAAAAATAGAGAGCAACTTTAAAGTCGGTGGGACTTTTTTTTGGATTCCTTGGGGCAAAACGAAGCCTATCAAAAACAGCTCGGAATTTACATATTTACATCTACCCCCAAAAAAAACATTAAAAAATCTTACTTCTTTGTCTTACAAGCCATTGCAAGTTCATTTTTATATTTCACACTATTTTCAAACACCACCTTGTTGTGTGAACATGTCGAGGCCTTCTAAATAAAAAACACTGTAATGGTTAAACCAGTTTCAAACCTTTCAAACCCTTTAAATCCTCAATACAACCCAAAAAAATTTCAATGTTTTAAAAAATAGTTTCCGTTTTAGCCCAAGTGCCATTTTATTTTTATTTAAAGAAATATGGGGTTATTTACCTGGGACCCTTGGGCAAAGTGCTTCCCCTCGGACACGATGACGTGGGTTCAAACGAAAAATTGAGGATTTTGCTGATCATAAAAACCCTTAACAAAATTTCCTTGGGAAAGAATAAATTTTGTTACCCCATTAAATTGTGACATGTAGAACATCCGGGAAGGTATTAAAAATTTCCTTTCCTGAAAAATTGATTGGCCCTTTTTTGCGTCGCTCACAAAATTGTGTGAAAGGAAAGGGGGAACCCCCAAATTTCCAGAAATTTCCCCTAGAAATTACTTGGGGTTTTCTGCCCAGATGGTGCAGGGCACACCAGCCGAAGGGGTGTGCTCCCAGGCAGGAGGGGAAAAAAATTTAAACCCAAACCTTTGTATTTTTTACTTAAGAAGGATAAAAAAAAAAAGGGGGAAACCCCCCACTATTAGAAGGGTGGCAAAGGATTAACTAAAAATGTAAAAAAACAACACAATTGAATTTTGGCTAAGGGCCTAGTCATGATGATCTAACGGAGGGGGAGATCGGGGTTCAAACTGGTCGGGTGAACTGGGGGGGTTTTTTTCATACAGGTTTTCACTCCTTCTCTCCACGTAAATGCGTCTTACTTTTTTTAAATTTAAAACCCTTCCTAATTCCAAACATTTTAGCATAATAGTACACTATAACCCAAGGGTAGTAAGAACGGTCTAAATAATAATAATAATAATTAAAACCCTTGAAAAATACAATGTTTTAAGTTTTTATTAAAAATTTTAAATTCGTTTTTATTGTTGAAACTAAATTATTTTTTCAACGTACTTTATATTAATTTATTATTATGACGTTCGGGTTATACACATTTTACATAATGTGTAATTGGGGTGATTGTGGTTGAAAGGGAGGCCTACAGTTTAACGGGGTCCGAACCCGGTGGGGCTTACATTCCACCATTCACAAGTTTGATTAAAACACGTTTTTGCAAAGGTGAAGGAAGGGTTTGGAAATAGAAATCTGTCGGGACCGAGGTTGAAAAAGGGTTTTGCACCAAACCCCAACCACCGGGCACCGTCGCTTTAAGAATAGTATACCGTTTCTACTGATATAATTTTTAAGTTTTTTTAAAATTAACTTTTTACTTTTTTTTAATCAATTTTGAATTGAATTTTTCTGTTGAGCCAGTTTTTTTTTATTTTTAGAGTGACTTATTTTTTTCCCATTAAAACATTATAAACTCCCCGATATTCTATACCCTTTACTACCTGGAGATAACCAGGAAGTCCCGTAACCAGGAAAAAAAATTGTATGAAATTCCAGCTTGATTCAGTCTTCAAAACCCATCACGCCAACCCCAACCTCCTTCTAACCTTCCCAATCTCTTTTTGTGAAGTTGGAAAAAGATTTTAATAAAATTCTAGAGGTGAGACTTCTGAAGCAAAACCAGTAAAGGAACACTGGGATTATCTGCATTAAAACGAAGGGACTAAGGGTGGTTTAGTTAACATCAACCCCCTTCTGTCCCCCCCACCCCCCCGCTTACCTCCCTAGAGAGAAGCTTGCTCGCAATTTTAACGTCGGGTACTTTTCCAACAGAGTTTCACCCCCTTTCTTTTCTTCCCCAAGTAATCCAAAGTCATTCAGCAGCTAAATTGGGTTTGTTGGGTTGAATATTTAGGTTAGTAGAACTAACAGTTGTATATTTAATTAAAATCAGGTATCCCTCTTAAAACTTCAACACCAAAAAAATGTGATTTGTCTTCAAAATATTTTTTTTTATTATTTTAAAATCAAATTTAAATATTTCTGAATTTTTTTTTCTTGTAGTTGGGCCTTCAGTGCTTTGAAGTATTTTTGAAATATTGGGGGGCGCGTGCGCGGTCGCGTAATCACGTTGTGCCATTTTTCAAAATGGGGGTTTTAAAATTTTTTAAATAAAATTACAAAAAAATTAGCCTCGCAATTGAGTCGCCGGGATCGGGCAGGGAAATTTAGAATTTGGCGTAAAAAACCCAATCTTTTTGAGCTATAAGAAAAATAATATAATATTTAATTCACCCTTTTTAGAAATGAATATTTTTTAATCTTATGCTTTTTGGTAAAGATGTTTTCTTTTCCAATTTTTTTTTGCAAGGGGTTTTCTTAGTTCCAAGCCAAAAGGGGGGAAGTAATAGTGTATATTATTTCGTTTATAATCTTTGGTTATCTTTCTAAAACAAGTATAACCTATTATTGTTTTCACAATTTTAAAGAATTTGGGAAATGTCTATTTTTAAGTAAAAGCGGAGAAATTGGAGTGCACCGACCATTTTTTTTGGGGGTATAAACATTCCAAAGGTTAAATATTTTGAAAACCATTGGCTTATAAATAACCCACGTGTAGTTAAGTTAGCTACTCCCCTTCAGGTTAATGGTACTTAGGTTAAGTATTTTTTAGGTCATGTTTTATTTAAAAGTGTGTTTAGTGGGTTCGTCTGAATCCAATAAAAAAAAATCTATAAAATTATTAATATTACCCCGCGCTTACTCCCCGTTGGGGTTTTTAACCCCTTTACCTAATGTGAAGGTGGGATTGTAGATGAAATAAAGGGACCTACATTTTTAACGTGAATCCGAACCACGGTGGGGGCCGGAATTCCTCACTTCACAAAATGTCTTGCCAGGGGTGAAGGGGGGGTTTGGAAATCAATAAATTTGTGGGGGACCGGGGATTAAACCCCGGTCCCAGCACAGAAGTCGACACCTTCCCCCCTAACCCCCCAGGTTACCATCATAAAAATTAAACGGTGAATTTTATATTGATTTGGAAATTTTATTTATATTTGGTGGGATTTTATTACTTATTTTAAATTTAGTGAATTTGAAACATTTGCTAATTGCTTTGCATCTTAATTGACCATCAACCTATCACACTTAGAAAATTATTAAACACCCTCTTCCATTTTACTATTTTGTGTAGAAATTTTTACCTGCATTTCAATCTTAACTTTTTCTTATTTCTTTTTCCAAAGCTACCGTTTTTTCCCACGTCATTTGTTAACTTCATCTTGGGAGAACTTTCCAAACGGAAATTTTTCGTGAATACCCAAATTTTTTAAAAATTATAAACATTTAAAAAAAAAAGTTTAAAAAAAAAATGGTGCACCGAAAAGACTTCTCTCCTTTACCTTGGTAGATATATACTCAACAAAGAATTTTGAAATAAAAAAATATTTTTTTTTTTGTTTGTTTTTCTTTTTTAGAAAAACCACCAAGATAAAAAAAAAAATTCATTTTACCAGTCATATCATTATTTTATCAAAAATTTCATAAAAGTAGGACTTTTTAAGATAAAAAACAAAAGGGGCGCATCTCATTTTACCGAAAAAAATACTTAAAAGGTACTTTAATAAAGCATCCCTCTCCACTTTTAACCACTTATCCAAAATTCTTGAATACAAAATTGTAATTATTTAAAGTTGTAGGGTTTTCTAATTAAAAAAATTTTTTTTAAAAATATACTTAAAATAAAACTGATAGTTTCCAATCTATAAGGACATTAATTTTTTTTTAGAGGTTTTTTTAAAATGGGACGTTTCAAGCCTTTTGGTTGGAAAGAGTTCCGTTTTCCCTAAATTTTTATTAAACAGCATGGTTCTTGAAGGGGGGGGGGGGGGGGGTTAAAAGTCTATGACCCCCCTGTGAAATATAAAATGAATACAAAAAATTAAATAAAATTTAAATTTTTTTTAGAAAAAACACAACCAGATAAATTATAAAATTTTAAATCTTTTGACGCCGTCCCCCCTTAACCCGGGTCCACACGTTCTATTTGTCCGATTAATCAATTTTTCGATATGACTCACGAAATTTTTTAAAAAAAAAAAATTGTTTTCTTTACAAAAATTGCCATCATAGCGAGAAACGAACATTTTTCCCAAAAAAAGGGGGAGGTAGCCCACACATCAAAGAAGACTAATAATTTTTTGCCTGAAGCAGTTCTTCCACAAATAAGAATATAAAGAGCGGGGACACAGGAGGGGTTTGAACTGGGGGGGGACTCTCCCCTAAAAATAATTTTTTCCCCCCCCCCCCCCCCAATTTTAAATTTCAAATTTCAAATTTTATCGATTATGAACTGAAAGTTTGCCTTATACAACCCCAAAATGATTAGATGCATTTTTTTTTTAAAAAATTTGCCTGAGAAAACCGCTTAAATAACTACTAACTAAGGATCTAAAGGCAGAAAAGCTAGGGGAACAAAATTTCTTCCAAGGGTGACAAAAATTAAAATTTTTAAAAAGAAAAAACTCCAAATAGCTTCTGGATGCATGTCATTTTGAAGAATTTTCTGCTAGGCCAAACCCCCATTTTCTGAAATATTCAATTTTAAGTTTTGTTTTTTGAAGACCATTCAAAAAATATCTTTTAGAAGTATCTAACCATCAAAAACACTTAAGGGGGGGATCATTTAAAAAAAGCTTTGGGGGACACCCAAATTTCTGGGTGCAAAACCTTTAAAGCTTTTAAAGACTCTAAAAAAAATAAAAAAGGAAGATACCATAATTCTAGAGTAAACCCTTTTTAAAAAAATTTGCTGAAAGGGTCACCCCAAAAATTTTTTTAAAAACTATTCTGATTTAAAAAAAAATTAGGAGGAATGACCACGTTAAAAAAAAACCCAAAATTAAATATGAATGAAAATATTAAATGGTTTTTAAATAAACAATTTTGAAAAGAAACTATGTTATTAAAATTATGACGCCCCTATTAAAATGATCGGGATCCCCCCTGTGTAACTGTATTTTTTTTTAAGTAAAATATTTATTTTTAGGTTAGGGGGGACAAAAGTTTGTAGAGTAAACCTAACGAATGATACATTTTTTATACAAAAAAAAATCGCATCAACGACCCAATGGTTATTAAAACCCACGCCTACCTTGGGGCCCAGACCCTTCTCTACGGTATCATGCTGTTGGGGGGGGGATTTAATCAAGTTTAAATTGGCGCTTGCCCCTTGGACTCCCCGTTTCTCACCCTTCTTCATAATTCTTAAAGGAAAACAAATTATGAGCTTCCGACATTTTGACCGCAATTTTTACGAGATTGGGAAGACGAAGTACTAGTGGTAAAACCCCCCAGGGGTTTGGGGTGCTCACACGAAAACTGAAATTCTTTTTGTAATTTTGGGGCCCTTTCAACCTGAGGGACCCTTTCATTTCGTTCTTACTCCACACGCCTTTTTCCAAAGACCCCTTTCAGTCTTTACACAGGGGTTTCCAACTTGTTTCGGTGGGGGGGGGGTCGCAATATTTATTTTCAAGGATTTTTAAGATTACAAGATTAAAAAATTCAAAAAAAAAATTTTTAAGTGGATAAAATTATAAACACTTTAAATAATAATTTTTAGCACCGCGTTTTACTACCCGTTGGCTTATATTTTTAAAGTACTAATTACGATAAGGATTGGGAAATTGGGGAAGGTTGAAAAAAGGGGAAGTGCCCCGTATTTGCGTGGAAAGAGAGTGGAAAACCTTTGGAACCCCCCCCCCCCCCCCATTCCCCACCGAGATTCAACCCGACCCCCCGTCTCGCATCGAGCTAAACACGACAAGGGGTTTTACCCAAAACTACCCCACCAGGGGGGTTAAAAACACTTTTAAAGCTTTTTTATTTTACTATGGGTTTTCCCCTTTGAGGGTTTTTTGCTGACATGGTTTACTGTAGCACCTTGTACGTTTTTAGCATAACATCAAAAACCCTTCACCCCCCACGGGGTTTAATTTTATTTTTAACACATTTTAATTGTGTTTAATATATCTTATCTTTAATAATTAAAACAATTACGATAGGCACTCGGTTTAAAATCCTCATTTTGGTTCATTTTGTCATTAGGGGTAAGTGGGGAAAATTGATCAATGGTAAAAGTATTTTAAGGTAAATTTCCTAAATGGTTTGTCCTTTTCCCCGGCAAATAAGAGTACATTTCCAAAAATTCTTTCCAAAACCCCTTTGCAAAAAAAAATTTGGGAAATATACCGGAGGGGTACAAGACCACTGAAAAAAATATTTAAAAACTGGGATTTGAAAATTAAATTTTATCAAAGGTCCGGCTCTCCAAGACAAAAATTTAGGCAAACCCTGCAAAAGTTGGGAACTGTAGGGTTGGAGTTTTGTCTTTAAGGGGCTTGGTTTGGGATGGGGTTCCCGAGGGGGAACTACATTGTACCCTTGTTAAGAATTCTAAAGGACCCTTTTCAAACAGTTTTTTAAAAAATTTTGCTTGTACCACTATAAGGGGATCAATTAAAACATTCTAAAACTAATACGTTACAAAACGTCCCCATTGTATCCAAAATGGCGATTTTAATTTTTATTTCAAAGATTGGTACAGATAAACAAAAAATCTTTTCAACACATTTTTGGGGAAAGGGGCAGTGGGAGGGACTTACTTACTAATTAACTCACCAAATTAACTGGGGCAGCAAAATCTTATTTAAAAATAAACCCGCCTATCAATTTCCTGTTGATTCGCTCAACCTCTTAATTCCAATTTCAGTGGCGTAGCGACAATTAGGGGCACCAAATGTGCAAGAAAAATTTCAACCCCTTTAAAGATTGTTGTTTTTTATTCAATTTTTTGTTTTACGTTAAACGAGCAAGGTTCTTTATAAAAACTTACCAACTAGTTTTTTTTTTTAGCAGCGCGTCTTACAACCTGTTCAGCTTATCACCATGTACTAATTGCATTAATTGGTTGGGTGTGGGAAAGGGGTTTAAATTTAAAAGGGAAATGCCCCCACATTTGCGGGGAGGGAGAATAAAATTTTTTTGGGGGGAAAAAAACCCATTAAACCCACCGGTATTAAACCCCCGAAGCCATTTCTTGGGCGTTGGGCCAACATAATTAGCGTTTAGACCACATGGCATAAACGATAATTAAGAGTTAAATTTAAACATTGATAGATAAAAGTACAAATTTTGTTCAAATTATTAGCATTTTCTAATTTTAAGAAAAAATTTATTTATTCGTTACTAAACCTTTATAAATAAGCTTACCTACATACACTTTTACTTTACTTACAGTCCTTAAAGCCGTTGCAGGGTGTTTGGACTAATGCAAGTTTACTAGTATAGCTTACTAACAGACAGGCCCCATGCTTCTTTGGTGCGACTGAAGTCACAGCTGTTTCGACAGCAATATTTAGGTATAACCTAAATTTGACTGAAGAAGTGAAACTGCTAAACACATTTTTTTGCAGTCTTTGGTTCGGCGGGGGATACATATTTGGTCCGGTAATTTTTTCAAAGCCTCAGCTGTTGTTTGACACGCTTTTCCCCCTTGTAAGTACCGTTTCTAAAAACTGTCTGAAAGTGAAGTGATACTAACGGGGTCCCCCTTATTGAAGCTTTTTTTTTATCACTGCGTCTATTTCTCGTAGGGGGTTTTTTAACCATATAATTACGCTTATGTTTTGGGGAACTAAAAGGTGAATTTAAAATAAGAATGGGTGGCCAGAAAAATTTACAAATTTCAGAAACCAGTTTTCATAATTTAGTTACCTTTTTTAAAAAAAAAATTTTTATTAAAGAAAACTAATAAAGTTAGTGATTAAAAGTATGCTTATATTTCTTAATTTTCCTTAATACATAAAATAATTTCAGTTGATCCCAAAAATTTTTAAATTTATTTTGTTATTTGTTACCTCACTGATACGGTAAATAAAACTAAACCCCCAATAGGTAAATAAATCCAATACAACCAAATGGGTTGGGGCTTTTTAAAACGGGCCCTAACCCAGGTTTTTCCAACCTGTTTTAAATTTTGGAATACTAATAACAAAATATTCCTTAAAAAAATAATTAAAAAATTTGTAATTGGTTTGGATAAAACTATTGTTTCTATGAGAAAATATTATGTTGTGTTTCTACTCATTTCCCAAAAGGATTACTACAAAGTGCTAGAAGTGTATGGGTGAACATTTTAAATTAAAACTTTAAAGTTTGGTTAAAGTGCAAATAGGAGTTTGGGAAGCGTGCCAAATTTTTTCCCGGGGTGAAAACCGCTGGCCATTCATCCTTACCGCCGAAAACACGAATATTATGTTGCGGAAACTAATCACGGACACATTGTTTTATTATATTTTTGTTGTGGGGAAAAAAATTTTACACACCCCGTTAATTTGGGGAAATAATTTTGATAAAATTATTGATAAAATTTTTTCCCGATATTAAATAATTCTCTCACAAGGTACATTTGCAGTTTTACGTAGGCCTAAATTTTTTTTTAAAAACACTTCTTGAGAATAGTACCCTAACACTTTAAAATTTTCCTCATGAAATTTTCATTGGCATTTTTTTTTTTTAAAAATCCGTGCTTAAAATTGCAAAAAAACTCATTCATTTCAAAACGTCAAAAAAAGGTCCCCTTACAAAAAATTTTTTAGTTGCCAAAATTTTTAAAATTTCCCTACTTGCAAAGTAAATTTGGGAAGGGTGACCACTTTTTCATTGCAATTGGCTTGCTGTTAGTACTTGCTTGTATGTTTACACTGTGCAAGTGTAGGGCGTACCAAATTTAATGACTTGCATTAGTAACTAATACCGCCAACGGGCCTTTAACACTTTTGTATTTAGCAGGGCCCCCCTTATTAAGCATTGACTCAACAGGCTCCCTCAAATGTGTCATGCCCTTTTGTAAAATTTTCTTAATCATTTTGCCACAAGATAGTTTTTTTTAAAATTTTTCCTTGGGTGGGGGGTGCTTCGTTTCACTTTTTTCTTAAAAAACACACTACACTACTCGTTTTAAGGTTCATATCTGGGCGTTGCGGGGCCATTCCAAAACATATATTTCGTTCGAGGTCGCTTGTAAATTTTCTGCCCATGGCTGGCGCCCACTTGCATGGAAATCCCATTACCTGTTGGGGAAACCCTTCACTCATCATATTTCCACAAATGTTATAAAAACCCCCCTGTTTGTCCACATTCATTTTCCCTGAACTAATGAATTTTTTCCAGTCCCATTTAATTTAAATCCCACCCAACCACAACTAAAGGGGGTTTTACATTTTCATACACATCCCTTTGGGAAACCCCTTCCCGGCCCCTTCTTACACGGGGGTTTTTTTTTCAAAGAAAATGATCGTCTGTCACAAAAAAATACCGAAAAAAAGCATTTTCGTTATCGCTTTACAATAACCAAAATAATAAAAACCAAAAAGAAAATACTTCAAAACTTTTGTTTAATAAAGATAATTTTTCTTTTTTTCACTTTTGGACTTTTTATTTTTTCCCCCCCCCCCCCAGTCTTCAGAATCCCCCTTGTATGACATGGCCCCAAACAAGGGTTTTTATTTTTAACCCTGGGGGTGTAGCTTTTTTTTTATACAGGTCTTTTTGCTTTTTTAACCGCCCTTTGGGAAGCCCCGGCGGGATTTTGAGTGCACAAACCTCCGTCCCAATTCCCCGGGGAACCACCAAATTGGGGTTGAGTCATGCTTTTTTTTTCTTGCTGTTCTGAAAAAAATTATTTTAAAAAGGGGGATACACGCGTTTTCTCCGCACCTGTGGTGGGGGACGTTTAAAGATCCCTATCTTCTGTAAAATCGTTAACAAGCTAATATTTACTCCTACAACTACTAATTTTACCCCCGTTTTTGAAAGGACCTTTAAATTTTTTCTCTCTTTCCAGTGGAAATTTTTTGTTTCCTTCCTTATTACACTGAAGTCTCCTTACAACTGCGGGGAAAACGAACTCCAACCACTTCTGCTCCAAAACCCCCCCAATATCTGCCATAACCATTGTTACTCCCGGGCCCTCGGGGAATTTCCAGAAATACCCCTAACATAAAACAAAGCAGTCAATAAACAAAAGGGGGGGAAGGACAGGGGTGAATTTAATTCCAAATACCAACAAACGAAATAGTAAAGGGCAACGATTGATATTTACACAAATACAAAATAAAAATAGGGCCAAAATTGACCCCAAAACTGGCAGAAAAATTATACGACTATGACTAAACCCAAATACAAAAACCGTTGATACGGCAAAAAACACCAAATTTGAAATTTTTTCACAACCAGCACCAAAAAAATGAAAATTTTTAAATAATTTGCACACGCGTAAATATACTGTTTACATTACAGTTGGTGTTAAGCAACTTTAAATTTTTCTAACCAAATTCCCTTTTTTAACAAATTTAACTTAGTACTAAGCAAAAATAAAGGGAAAGTAAACATTTTGCGAGAGAAAAATTAAAAAACTCAAATAGGGCCCCAAAAATTTAGATAGGGAACAAAACTTGTACAAAAAATTTTAAAAAAATAAAAAATTTTTAAAAAATTACTTTTTCAATTATATTTTCTAAAAATATTTGTAATTTTAATTTTTTCTTTTTAACAAAACGAATAACTATTACATAATTTTATATAGTTTCTTTTTCCGCTTTTTAGCCTTATTTAGAGTATGTGGGGAAGTCCAAAAATTTTCCTTAGTATTTTTAAAAAAGACTAATGCCATTGTACAAAATTTATTTTAACAAAATATATTGACTGTGGAAGATATTTATCCTAAAAGGGGTGAGGTTACTGGGGGAGGGGGTGGAGGAGGTTACTAATGAATAGCACATATCCTGTAAATCAGACAAAATTGTTTGGAAATTAAGCCTGCGGATAAAGTGGTCGGGCTGCCAGAGTGGTAAAGTCTTGAACCTTTTTCGGGGGATTTACTAGCATACCCAGGGGAAGGCTAATCAGATTGGGAAGACACAAGGAATAGACCTCGAAGAGATGAAGTTGCGAGTAAAGGGAAAATAAATTTTTTAAATTGGGATTGGGGGGGGGGGGCTTTTTTGGCAATCCCAAGCCAGAAAATTAGGACGTGATTAATTAAAATTATTTAAGCCCTTTTTGGGAACCCCTTTTTTAGGTTTTTTTTTAAAGGGTTTATGACTAACTGTTTAATTATTGCAATTTTTATTTAAAAAAACCTTACATTAGCATACACCATATATACAGTATTAGACTTTTATTAATAAATTCTTAAATAATTTTTAATGTTTTTATATAATATTTAAAAAAAATATATATTAATACACACACATCGTCTCAAAAATTTTTACACTTCCAAGAAAAAGTTTAAAGCGGGAATTTGATAAAATTGTAAGGGAAACTCAAGAGGTGCGCAAATTTTTTAAAATTAAAAATTAAAAAACATAAAAAGATTTTTAAAAAAACTTTATTTTATCCTTTTTAATTCGTTACATGTTTTAAATTGTCCCATTTGACTTATTTTATTTATTTATTTTTTAAGTATAAGAAAGATGGTTTATGTGTACCCCTGTAAATTTAAAAAATACTTAATGTTATAGTAACCCAAGTGTTTAATTGTAAATGAAGTAATTTTTTTTAAAGTAGTTCACATAATTTAAAAAATTTTTGAAAAAAAACCGTTACCCCCCCCCTTAATTGAATTTTTTAAAACCCCAAAAAATCTTGGGCCTGATTAATTAGTTTGGATTACGAGGGGCCATTTTTGTTTTTTTAAATGATTTTTTTTTTTTAAAAGGTAATTACTAAAACGCAAAAAATTAAAAAAGATAATTTTTTTTTAATAAAAAAAGGAGTAATGATGGGCAAAGACCCCCCCTATTTCACCATACTGCTTTAAAAAAGGGGGGAGTGGGTGGGAATTGAATCAAAGCGGGACAAAGGAAAACCATGCGGGAAATTAAAGGGCTGTGTACCCCACCCCGCCCCGGGGTTTTTTGATTGAATAATCGTTACACTAACACCTCAAATCAGTCCTAGGTAACTTGCGGTAATTAAGAATGGCGTTTCCACCAAAGGTTTTTTAACGGAAACGAATATATGCGTTTGGGAATATGTAGATGTGGGTTTTCTTTGAAAAAAAAGAATACATTTGATTTATCGTATCACAACAGGAGGATAAGGGATTCTATCAAACGGTACAGGTTATAAGGATTTAAAATATACACAAGGGGGGTGGGGTGTTCTAGAAGGGGGGTGTTCTGAAGGGATGTTTAGAAAAGGGAATGGCCCAAAGGGTTAGACCATACCACAAGGAGGATGGAGTGTTCATAATGTAGACTATATTATCAGCGGATTAAATATAAAACATGGGGGAAAAAGGTGAGGAAATTGTTTTAGGATATAAATTGAAAAAACAGGATGAATTCTATATTTTTTGAAATCGGATAAAAGAAAGGATGATGAGGGGATTGTTATTCCAGAACAAAAATTAAAGAAAGGGTGAAATAAAGGGGAAAGTGTATTTTCTGGGGATCAAAATTTAATGAAAAGGGTTAGAGTTTAGTGTCCAATTACTATCTGGAGAAAAAAAAAAATCAAATCTTAACCAAAGCGTGTCTTTTATCTATCCTTAAATTTACCCTTAAGGAACGAACTACTTACCCCCCAAAATTTTTTATGGTTTTTCTCATAAATAATACAAGCGTAAAAGCGTTAAGGTTTTGCTTCTTTTTTGTGTGTGGGGGCATTTTAATTTTTTTCATTATTATTATTATTATACTATAAAGCCCCACGCAGACTCACTCCTTTTTGAATTTTAAAATTTTTACCCACTTCCCGATAGCTAAAAACTTTTTAAAATTTTGGCAACTTATAGCTTTAGCCTGTAACCGACGGGGAAATTTGAAAAAAATTAAAAAAATTAAAAATTTTTTTAAAAAAAAAAAATCAAAATGGGGAGAAAAATTTTAAAGTTGGGGCGACCTTTCCCCTGGGGGTTTCTTGGCTAAAAGGTAAACCCATCAAAAAATGCTCTGGAAATTTCATTTGTTTACATCCATTGAAAAAAGACCACTTGGGGTTTTTGGGGGGGTACCTCTAACGACAAAGCGATCCTTCCAAAGACCCATCGATTCTTAAAAAACACCAGTTTTTCTAGTAATTTTTTTTTAAAAAAATTGCTTTAAATCAAAAATACTAAAATTTAAAAAAATTATTTAGAGAATATACGTTAAGACGAAGATATGATTGCAAAATATGCAAAAAGGCTCATCAACAACTCAAAAGGCCCCGATTAAACCTAAGGCCCCCGAAGCGGGGGATTCTCACAGCGCCCCTCACACTACGCGAGTGATTTGGGTTTGATAATAATGCGAGCCGAAAACGCGTAAAAGGGAATTGATTTTTTAAAATGGGGAAGGGTTGGGGTTACCCAAAAGAAAAAAATAAAAACAAAAAATAAAATTTAAAAAATTGCAATTGTTATTAAATTTTTCTTACTAGTACAAAACTGTGTAGGAGCCTACCCTATTGTCAATCTTCTCCCCTGAAATTTTAACCCAAAGCAAATTTTTAATAAATTTATCTAATTAATACAATCTACAGTACACTTACGTTAATCTTAAAACGATGAAAATTAAAAGGATTTGCCAATCTTTTACACTCTCTTCCACTTTAAGCCTTTGGCGGGAGGCTCTTGCTCTCTTTTTAAGGCCCCGGGGTGATAGGGGTTTGCTTCTTGAAGGCCCCCGGGGTATGCTCTTTTTCTTGAGGCCTGGGGCTGTCAAGGGGGGGTGAAACTACAGCCCCCCAAAAATGCATTTTTTTTATTTGCGTTATAGCAAAAAAGATAAAGTGGACGGTAAATTAGGGATATATATTTAAAAGATCCAAACGGCATTTTTTTCATTTATTTAGTCATCCCAAAAATTTGAATTTAAAATACACAAAAAAATTTAAAAAAAATTATATCTATGTGGATCAACCAAAAAATTTGGAACCAGAAAATTAAAATAGGTTTTCATACACCTTGGCCCCTTTTTCTTTACTAGCTTAAAAAACCCAACTAGTTTTTGTACTTTCAAGTTTGTTGAGCCTCTCAGCGATCATTCCAGACCCAAATGATATAGCAATGTTGCCCCCACTTGGAGCAAAGAAGTTTTTTATTCGTATAAGTATTGAAAAACATTTTTGGTAGTTGTATCACAAACAGAGTTTTTTAAAATTCTTTGTGTGTTTTCCAAGAAAATTTAAATTTTTTCTAAAAAATTACCTAGTGGAACTTTTTAAAACAAGTATTTTCATATATAAAAGTGTTTTATTTATTTTTTGGGGGGGGGGGTAGTTGGTGGTGAAATTTACCTCCATTCCTGCGCCATTGACCCCCTTGAAGTTGGGGTTGGTGTGTGTGTGGTGTGTTTGTGTGTGTGTGGGTTGTGTTGTGTGGTGTTTGTGCGCCGGTAGGCTTTTCGTGTATCTATATTTATTTCTATATAAATTTTCATCAAGCACGTTTTATACCATCTAGTGGAGAATCAAGAAATCACACGCCCCTCTCGTGCTGCCATCTTTGGGGGGAAAAGCTACTGATTCTATTTGAAGGGGGGTTTATTGTTAGTTCCATTGCCCTCCCCCACCGCCCCTTTTATATTCCCGGGAATAAAATTTTCCTGACAATTTAATTTTTGAGGGAATAAAAGGGGTTAAACTAATATTTTATAGTTTTTTTTTATTTTTTTGTGGGGAATGCAGGCCTCCACCGGGTTCGGATTCCAGTTAAACTGTAGGCCTTCATTTCATCTCAAATCACCCCCCCTTTCACATCGTAAGGCGTTTAAACCCCAATGGGGTAAGACCGGGGCTAATAATAATAATAATAAATTTTAAAATTTTTTCCTTATGGGGGTATTTTTAAATTTTATATAAAATTTTACCATTTTTTATTAAAAAAAAAATTTTTCAAATTAATCAATTAACCATCTTACCAGCCTCGGGGGAGTTTTCAACGCCTTTCGTGTTTAGCTCGACCTGAGAGGGGGGACAGTTTTTTGAAACTCGGTCGGGGAAAATGGGGGGGTTTTTCCCCAAAAGGTTTTCCACTCTCCCTCCCCGCAAAAGCGGGTTCACTTCCCCTAATTCAAACCCACCCAATTCCTATCCCTTAGCGAATTAATACCAAAGGTCAAACCCGAAGGGGATAAGACGCGGTGCTAAATATTTTTATTATTAATTTAACCCTTTCCAGTTTCATATATTTCCCTTTAGCGGCTCTTGATAAAAAGGTGTTCTTAATAATTTTGATATATTAAAAAACGTAGCTATTATGATATGTGTGCCCCCGAGAGTTTATTATAACTACTTTTTGGGGAGGACATTGTGAGTATTTGACGACGATTAAAAATACGGCCCGAGGGGTCACGTTTTTTTGGACCGGCTTCGACTTACACCGGGAAAAAAAGCCCATTCTACACTAGCGTTAAAAACCAGCAACCGGCCTTTGAAGAAACCCTTTTTATCAATTAAAAATAAATTTTGGTCAGACCGTTTTGACCCCTACCCCCAGAGGGGTTTAAAGCCCCCTAGCGGGAAAATGCGATCAAACTCCCCAGGCATTGTGCCCCAAGCACAAGTCTTTAGCAGGTAATAAATACTTTCCTCAAGGGGTATCACGTTTTACAATATTTTCATTCCCCAAACCCAGTATTTTTTTCAAAAGAAACCCCAAAAAAAAAATTTTATAGTACAAAAATAACTTCCTGGAACATTTTGGATTCATAAAAAAATATGAAACTGTCTTTTTGAGGACGGTTAGAAATGTGGGGTGAGTCCCCCAACGTCCCCCTTTTAGATGTTTTTCGGGTTTTTTTATTTCGAATTTTCTCCCCCAAAAAAAATTACCGCATACAGCCGGCCCGTACAATATCTATTTTTAAAACCCCGCACAAATGGGGAAGCAAAACTGCCGCTTTAAACCCCTTTGGTAGAAATCAGTACGTTTTGAAAACTGTTTAACAAAACACTTTATACAGTCAGGGGGATTCAAAAGTTGGGGCGTGAGCTACGGGAAAACCGCCGCTTTTTTCCGCTGTTAGAATTGGCCAAAATGGACTCGAAAAGAAAACAGATTTGCCACAACTTTAAAATCGTTGGGGGGGGAAACATCCCTCTTCAAAACTCGATTTTTTTAATTTATTTTTCAAATAAATTTAGAATGATCTGAATCATTGAATTCAATAAATCAAAAATTCAGTACAATTCGACAATTTTGTTTTATAAAATAATACATTCAAAAAAAAAATCTTTTTCTACCAGTTTAATTTTTTGTCCTTAAATAATAATATAATAACCACGACCCTGTCCCTGTTAGTAAAAAACTCTTTTTGAAACCTCTTTCTTTCCAAACAGTTTCTTGTCCCGACACAGATTTAACTGAATTTTTCCAAACCCTTTCTTCACCCTGAGAGACGGTATTAATAGAACTTGTGAAGGGGATGCCAGGGTTTCCCCGTGGGTTGGATTCCCTTAAACTTAGGCCTCCATTTCATTCACACTCAACCTACCAAAAACACATTAGGGAAGTCGTATAACCCGAAAATGTTGGTAAAAAGAGTGATATGATGAGATGATAGATATTTCTTATATTTCAAAATTTGTCCATATCGCCACAGCAGTTCGGTAAGGGAATTTAAAACGGGGCATCGATTTTTTTTAAAAAAAATATTTAAACCCAAAGCTCACGCCATCGATTTATTAAAAAAAATAAAACACGATATTTAAAAATCAAAAACGGGGTTTTATTTTTTTTATAAAAATCGATAGTTTACAGTAATGATTTTCTCATTTATTTAACAATTTATTTTTTTCAAACCCTCATTTTTCATAGCGACATCCAAGGCACACCGTCAAATCAGAAAAACGAACCCCAACATCAAGGTTTAAAAAACATGCCAATAAAAAGATGTTAAAAAACATCGAACATCGGGGCTTCAACATCGATGTTTTGCAATGACGTCACAGAGAATGCGATGCGCGAAAGTGAATCCATAGAAAAAATAGTTGAACCCATAAAATTCGCCATTTTTTTTTGTTAACTATTTTTCGTATTTTTAAAAATTGGGTAGATTTTCTAATTTTTCATTTTTTAACGGGGTTTTTTTTTTTATAAAAGAATGGGTTTAAATTTCATTTTTTTTTAATCGATATAAGAATAGATTAATTACAATTTCGCAATAAAAAAAAAAGTTGGTTCCCAAAGGGAACCCCCTCTTTTGAATATTATGTTTGCGGGAAATAACGCCCCAAGCGCTAACATGGGCTTACTTGCCAACATTAAATGCTTGCTAAAAATTTCCCCTTTTTTTTGGTTAAGTTCCCTCCCCCTCGGGGGCAAGTTGTGATTTCAACCATTTTTGTCACGTGTTTCTTTAAAAAAAAAAAAAAAAAGAGGGTGGGAATTAAGTTGGTTACTTTGTTCTTTAAGTTTGTTAAGGTGAAAGTTTTGGGGTAGTTTCTAGGCACCGTGTGTTCATTAAACTCAAAGTGTGTGTGTGTTGGGGTGGGGTTGTGCACGCGCGCGTCGAATCACCATTGGGGCCTCACCATGTGTCTACCCACAAGTTTTTGTAAAATTTAGTGCGTGTTTTTTAAACCCCTCAACTTTCCCCGGGATCCATTTTACTAATAGTAGTGATTCCCGCCCGATGTCAAATTAATGGATTTTCCACCAGGGTGACCCCAAAGTAATCCCCCAGGTTACAAATATAACCCACCTACGTCCTCAAGGTACGACTTTTTTTGTTTCAAACCTTTGCGGCCCGTAAAGGGGTAGTTTCCCTTTTTTAAACATTGTACCCCTTTTCGTAAGAGGAGTATAACGGGTTTTGGGTTTTCAGTCGTATTGTGGGTTTCTAATGCCGAGTCACTACAACTTAACGTAACGTTCCTTAAAGTTAACTTAAACGTTTTTTTATCACGATTTTACTTTTACTAAATACTCAACCAAACTCTTTATTTTCGAGTATGATTGTGTTTTATATTGCACAGTGGATACGTGAATGTTTACTGTTTTTAATCGATATATAAAATTTCCTTTTTCTAAACTTTTTGATAAATTTATCTTTTCCCAAAAATTTTGTTTAATTTTTTGTTTCAATGTCCGATCACTAAAAATTACCTAAAGAGTAAACCCGGGCATAAAACCCACAAATGAATTACAATAGCCCTGTTTAGTCACCGCATAATGATTGGTGGGTAATCACTGCTATTTCAAGTAATTACTTAAAGTAAAAACCCCCCAGGGGCAATTTAGTTAAGTTAAAGTCGTGACGCTCCATTTTTACCCTGAATCCTTACGTTTTAAATTTTCGTAAGTTAACTCTAAAAATTTACCCTGATCCCGGGATTACAAAAAGGGGGTCTACTGAAAGCTTGCACGTATTTCAGCCCAAAATGAATTAAAAAAAATAAGCAGTCAAAAAAAATAAATATGCCAACTGTTAAATTATACAACAATATGGTACAATGTTTTTTAATATAACGATTTTTTTTTTTGTAAAAGGGAGGATAATATGACAGATCAATGAGTTTTTTTCAAAATCCATTTTCACCAGTGTTTGACGATCCAAATTCAAAAAAAAAAAAAAAGGCATACATCACCACATGGACTATGAATCATAATCAATCATAATACAATACTTTTTAAATAATTAAAATATATTATATTATATTTAAATTTGTAACGTTTTAAAAACTAGCCTGAAATTTAATTTTGACCCACCCTTAGGTGAAGTACTGATCGCCCTTTAAAATTAAAACCAGTGCATTATTTGGGTTAGTGAAAAGTTTATATTTAAAAAGGCCTCCTTTTCCAATTATCCAAGAATAAAGGAGCGTAAGTTTTTTAAAATTATGATTACAAAAGGGAGATTTAAGGGGTTTCCAAAACACGTGGTTTCCCACAGGGGTCTTTAAATCAAAAAACCATTTACAAAAAAAGGGGATTTGAAATTTTTTTACAAATTAAAAAAAATATAGACATTTTTTTACTTTAATTTTAAAAAAGAGAAAAAAGATTTTTTCATTTACAATTTTACCGATTTTTTCAAAAAGGGTTTTTCATGTAAAAAATTCTCTAGTAGAAGACCAGAGAACCCAAAAAATATTTTTAAAAAAAAAAAGAAAATGCCTTTCCCCCATACTAAACCCCCGGTGATTTAATTTTAAACGCGTGGTATGGGAGGGGCCGACCCATACAAAATACAACAAAAAAAAAAACCAGGCTAGGGCGATCATTAACGTTCTATTATACAAAAAACAAAAAAATAAAAACCCAAAAGGCAAAATCAAAAGATAATACCGGTAACTTACCCCTAATACCAAAAAAAAAAAACAAAAGGAAAAAAACTACATTTTAAATTGAATTTTTCACCAATCAAGAAAAAAAAAAAAGAAACAAAAATTTTATGTCTGGGGCAATTGAATCCAAAAGCGATGAAAGAGCAACGGGCCCCGCCGAACAGAAATAAGGATTTTGGTGAGGCCAATCACGAAACCCGTTTTGTAAAAAGGACAAATGGCATTAATTTTAAGACCTACATTTCAAAATACTTTAAAAAAAATATACCAAAAGGAAACCCCAAGGTACAAAAAAAAAAACATTTTGGTAAATTTAAAAAACATAAAAAAATTTAAAAAAGGATTTAATTTATTTAGCAAAGATTGAATAATCATTTAGAAAAGATTTTTAAAAACTTTAGTTCCACAAAACCCATCCAGACCCCCCCCCCCCCCCGGAAATACTGCTCTTTTAATTTAAAAAAATTGTCAACGACTTTGCTATTCACCACACCAAACTTCAAGATCGATAGAAATGGGGAGTTTTTTTAAAAGTACATTTGATATAAAAGTTTATTTTTAACGGCATTTGATATAATATTGAATTGGACCCAAATTTGCTGTTTTTTTTATAAAATTAAAAGGGATTATGTCTATTTTATAAATAAAAGTTTTGGTCTTTTTATTATTTTAATTTAAGAAATAAAATTTTTTTTCTAGAAAAATTTACCTTGTAGATGTTAAATAAAAGCCCGACATTTTTTATATATGAAATTCCCGACACGTGAATTTTTAACACAAACAAAATTAATAGACTCTACCTACACGGCTCCCCGTCAGGGAAAGGAAAGTAAAAAGATGCGTACCTTAAGGGGTATACAGCGAAATTTTCCCTTTTTGAAGTTCCAAAATAAAAAGGTTGGTCTCCCGGTTTCGTTTGTCCACAAAAAGTGTTTCTTTTTTTAAAAAGACGTAGAAGGATGTCACCATACCTTCAACTTTAAAAACTTTAAAAAAATAAACTTACCACCCGTTCATTTAAAATATCGTAATTTTTAAAAATAATTAATAATAAAAATTATGAAGTATCATTTCCATATCAAAACAGTTTAAACTATTGTTTTTTTTAATTAAAAAATGCATATATATTTATATAGATTTCCATAAATGGGGGATATCCCGGATTAAAAATATTTAAATTTAACTGATTCTTGTAGTTCAAACCCTATTTTTTTTTGATTGGCCGAACCAAGGGGCCAAACGCAAAATATGGACAAGTTCATCTCCTTTCCCACAACTACTCAAAAGTTCCTACTTATTACTCAGATTGCTAAATTTAAAGTAGATATCAAAATTACGAAAAACGACTCCAACAAGGCGTGAGACTTTATGAGAGGTTTATAAGAAATACTTTCTACACTCTTCAGAGTTCTATCCTTAATTCCCCAGTCCCTTTTCACTCCGTACAATTTACTTATTTAACTTCAAGGATCCTCTGGGAAAATTTTCTTTCGCAGAGTTTAATTGACGTTGTTTCCAACTTTTTCATTGGTTTGGGACCCCACGGATCGGAAAAGATACAGCTGTGTAACCCTGATTTCCATTTCGAAGGACTTAAGGGTTAAAGGAGTGGATTACGGGGCTTTGTAAGGCTTTATTTGGGTTTTATTATTTGTCATCACCTTGAATTTAGTTTATTTTTTTTTCCTGGGGTTGTTATGGAAGGTTTATTTAAAAAAAAAGTTGAATGAATTTTTTGTAATTTCGTGCGCATATTAATTAAATTCCTAACATACTTTACATATTTCCTCTCTTTTTATAAAATGTCCCGCGGGTTTTCTGAAGGCCAGAAAAGATCCGTTCGCAACAATTTTTTAACACTTAAATATTAGCGATTAGGTAAACCCCCCCTTCCCATTTATAAATTTATCAAAGAGCTTCAAACCACAAGGTTTACAGATTTGTCGGTAGGGGGGTGGGGCATTGTGGAATTAGGGGGGGGGGGGGTTAATTTCTTTCAAACCGGTCTTACTGGGGTTTCTGCTACATACTAAAAACGCTTGGGTAGGGTTAGGGAAGGTCATATTTCAAGGGAAATGTACACCATTTTCTGGAAGGAAGTGAAAAAAAATTTTTTGAAAAAACACATCAGTACTCCCCCGGTTTGAACCCCTTAACCCCTCATCGTGGTCTATCTTTTTGCGTTAGACCAGCTGTATCGAAAAGGGGGTTTAAATATTGTTTTTGGCCCTGCACTGTTTTGTTTAATAAATGATCAGCGGTGAAAACCATTTTTAAAAGCTCTAAAATAGAACTAATTTTTTATGCATTAACCCGAAAATCTTTCTGCAGCTTAACTTTTGACAGTGAGTTAATTTTACAACTTTTAAATTAAAGGGGTTTTGAATATTTTTTAAAGTTGGAACTAAACTATTTGTTAATATTCCCATATTCCCTCAAATGCGAATCCCTTTTTAATTGAATTGTTAATATTTTTAGAACTTGTCATTTACTAAAACATGCAAGATCAATTTTAATAGTACATTTTATTTTTCATAAAAAGCATTGAAAAAAAGATTTTAAAATAGATTAGGCAAATTTTATTTTTTTTTTTTAAAAATGCTTGAAATATATATACACGTCCCCAGAGTTAACTTTAAAAAAGTCCTGAATAAATCATTAAATTTTAGCGAGGGATTTTTCGTTTGAATTTCCAAAAAAATTTTAAAAACTTTTTAAAAGAAAGCTATTTCCATAGTAGTTTCTCATTCATTTGTTTTATAAACTTTTTTTTTTCTCACTAATTTTGGTTTATGAACGATTTTTCTTCCTAATTAGGTTTTTTGAACGATTTTTCTTCCCCTAATAAGGTTTTTGTTTGTTTTAGAAGGCTTTTTTCCCAAATCACCACCCCAACGCACAAACTCGGGGGCATTCCTCAAAAAACCCTTTTTCCCGGGGAGTAAAATTAAACGCCCCAAACTCAATGTATAAAAAATATGTTCACACTTGTATATGCTGTGCGCGACCCCATGTACCAACACAAAAGCTAAGGCCCCGACGGACATACACGAAAGTGTGAATCCAACTCAAATGGGTTTTGGAAAGGACGCAAGAAAAGGGAAGTGTTTCTGGAAAATTTATAGCAAAAAATGTTTTGCCAAAAAAAAAAAAAGTAGCCCCAATAGGCCAGGCCCGGGGAAAAAAAGTTACAAATCGGGAAAAAAAACTCAGAAAATTTTTGGAAAAAAATTTTTACACTTATTTTTGGGGGGGGTAAACAATTTTAAAAAATTTCCCCCCTTCCGATGTTTGCGTTTGCCGCAGCAATGGAAAAAGCACGCTAAAATTAGATTTTATTTCAATATCTCATTTTAAAATGTTTTACAATACCGGTAATGAAAATAGTTACTACCCTAATTAAAAAGAATCAAATGTTTTATAAAAGGTTTTCTACACCACCATGAGGTAGAGTATATGGTGCTTTTTTTTTAAGCGTCTTATCCCCTGTATGCTTAATCCACTACATTATTTATTTAAATATTTATTCGTTTGGAAGTTGAGGGTTGACAAATCTCTCTTATCAATCTTTTATTTCTTTGGTCACTCCCGTGTGAATGTGTTTAATTTTCTGACTCAAAAATCTCGCTGTTCTCTTAAGTCATGATGTAGTCCAGTTGAACATCGATCGCTTGGTCGTAATCCAAACTCTCTTCTAGGTTTCCAATGTCTGTGTACGAATGTCCCCAACAATTGAAGCAAATGATGGAACGCTGTAGTCCAACTTTTCCACAGCTATAAGCTCCTTTACAGCCTTTAGTACATTTACAGGGTATGCTCTTTAGCAGACTTTGTGGAGCTGCATCTTTCTTTAGTGGTTGAAATGGGGAGCAGGCCATACTTCGTGTTTTTATAACCCCGATCTTGCAGGATCTTAGGATTTCTATAATTGCTGAAATTGGTGGTACGATCGGAACGAAATGCTGATGTGAATCTTCCATAACAGGAGGCAAAGATGAGAGATTGAATGTACTTTTTTCCGTTTTTCCTTTGCTTGATTTCATAAAGTAAATATATGGAATGAGATGGTGCTAATGCTGTAAGTAGCACCAACAGATCAATGTTTTTTTCCAACTATCATAACACAGATCGTAATCGCCTGATAACTTATATTAATTGCAGTATTGATAATGAGAGAATCAACTTGTTTAGCATGAAAACCTCATTCTCAAGCTTCTTATGTAACATGGAGAGGTGGCGGTTATTATTCTTAGCTTTTGATAGGAATTTTTCTTGAGGCATAATTGCTTTAATCGACTCGTCGAACAGCACATTAACCACAATATGTCTCTCATTAGTCTAAATGCTCGGATGATTTTGTGCTTTTGGCTTCTTCTTCATATACGTTGAAAACTATGATACTCTTTCCTTTATAGTGTTTTAAACATACTTCACGTACTTTATTAGGATCGAAGAAAACTTCTCTTTTTGATGCAAAACTACACGGTGAAGAATAAATCCGCTGTTTACAATGTGAATTCCATTTCCAAAATTTACTTTATCGGATACAGGAGAAAACAATTCATATGAAACAGATCTTCATGTTTTTCGCTTTCCTGATTCCAAACAAAGTGAAATAGATTAGGGAGCCTTTTCAAACTGAAAATACAGCTGCAATTTTTTTTAATCAAATTTCTTGCTCAGGGAAATTATTTGAAAAGGTATTACAGGGTCGATTGTAATGTCCTTATGTATTTTGATTTTTTGAAGTGACTGCTCGGCGGGGCATCACTCTTCTATGCACTGAAAATTTACACTATTGAAGTTGTTTCCGATTATAGTGGTTATTGAAGATAACACGATCTCGTATGCTTTGTAGTAATTAATATTTTCATCTCCTTATACTTATGGACATTATATTGTGTCAAACTGGAAAGGGATGGTTAGATAAAAACTAATCCAATTATTTTTGAACGTCCTCATCATATTTGAGTTTTGATATAGGCCTACCTAAACGATATCCTAGCATCCACTCGTTGTTCTGTAATAACAAATGCCACTGGGCAAATTTCTTAAATTTTTTTTTTCTGGTGCCTCCATTAGAATATGTATTTGAGAATCAATTTTATCAAAACACTATCAATAATGGATTAGGCCTACAGGGATAAGAGCTAAAAAAAAAACTCCCATATAGGCCTATTCTACCCCATGGTGGTGTGAAAACTAGTCTAAAAAACTAGACTAATCATAAATATTAGTTTTTTTGGCCCACCAAGCTATGAATATTTAGTTATAAATACATTCCTTATTTTTCCAAACATTACAATTAAATATCATATAAAGCAAGATACGACAATTTAAAACATAATTTGGTGCGGTAGAACAAATGTGCTATGCTTCCCATGGCTATAATAATATTTAGCACCGCTCTTACTACCCGTTCGGGTTATACGCTTTAAGTACTAATTACGCTAATGGATTAGGAATTGGGACGGTTGAATTAGAGGAAGTGAACCCGCATTTGCGTGGAGGGAGAGTGGAGAACCATTTGGGAAAAACCACCCCAGTTCACCCGACCGAGATTCGAACCTCAATCTCCCCGTCCTCGGCGGGTCGAGCTTAACACGACAAGCGCGTTAGCCAACTACGCCACCGAGGCGGGTCCCATGGCTATAGTTTAGAAACTATCCATTGCACAATAAATATGCAAGGAACATTTTAATAGGAAACTTAATTCTATTTAAATATGGTAATAGCTAATTTTACTTTAAAGAAAATATTGAAAGAATATTTAATGTTAGCGTGTTTTTTTCGTTGTTGCGGTGAACGCAGACCTCGTACGAGGGGGAATAAATTAATATGTAATAAAATCCCTAAAATAAATAAATAAATAAAAACATTTTTCAGTTTCTGGATTTTTTTTCCCGATTAAAAATACCAGCGTCTGGCTTACAGTAGAAACATAGTTTAAATTTCTTCACACTGGTGATAACATTTGTTGAATATCTGGGGATGCGCCATGTGACCGTTCTAGTTGTGAGAAAAGCGTCTGCAAGCCTTCAATATGACACGAAATACTCATGCGGGTATTTGATCTTATGTATCCTTAGTTCCGAAATGGTGACAAAACGGTGGTATATCATTATTCTATATATAGTTTGTAACTTAATTGTTTTTAAATGTTTTAATTACTTATTATGTTACGGCGTTAAAGTAAAATTATTTAACACATCAAAGCGTTGAAATTTTGCTTTTTCAGTTTAGTGATCCTTTGCGCATTCTCAAATACAGATTTCCTTTATTTAGTGTTTTTCAATTCTAAAATGACAATCTGTACTGTATTTTTATTTTTTGAAGTCCAAAGCATTTCCTCTCAACCACCCACTATTTTACAACTAGAAATAAAATGTTTTGTTTAAATGTGTGAAAAACAGTGCATCCATACTTCAGAAACAAGCTTCAAATAAATAACTAAAAATAAGTTTATTTGTTCATGATGGGCCCAAGCCCAAAGTTTTGGTGAGGGGGCTCAAATAAGAGGGAGGTCCGGGTTCCATACTCGGTAAGATCTTAAATCATAGATGATTCCTGAAGATATTTGATGAAGGTTAGTCTTTAATGGGTAGTACTTTTTAATGGCTTTGTTTGTCATAAATTTTATAGTACAAACACGGTATGAAGAGCATATTTTTATTTTTTGTGGATTTGGACGTCCTTAAAAGTTATTTAGATTGGCCGTCGCCTCGAAATATTTGTAAATTAGTTGCCTCTAAAAGCTATTTCCCCCGTAATCTTTTAGAATTTGGATGCCACTAGAGCATTGGTTCCCAAACTGTGGTATGCGTACCACCAGTGGTACGTACTATAATTCTTCGTGGTACGCCTTTAGAAGACAAACAAAAAAATTAATTTAAGTCTTAAAAAGATAAGGTCTCATAAAATGTTATAAATATATTACTAACAAGTTTAACTAAAAAGAAAACAAACTTAAAAAGTGGTTGTATAAGGCATTCACGAGCTAAGTTTACCTGGATGACAGCTCGAAATGTTACTAGAAGTAATCCCTAATATATCACTACGCCAACAGCTGACATCTTTCACTTTGGATGACTGTAATGAAAAACAGATGGTAATATATTAATGTGATAGTTAACCACAGTAATTTAGGCCAATATTATTTATATATTTATTTGAGGTCGGACACAAAGTTTATTTATAGTTTTATTCCCCTTAAAAAACACAACTTTCACAAAAACTTCCAACGAACATAGCTTCAAAATGGCGGCTGACGAATCTAAACCATATGATTGAACATGACGGTCAACAAGTTTTTTTCAATGATGCAGACATGCAGTTGATGAAAATATTGTATTCAGTTCAATATTTAAAAATACGATAAAATAATCATAAAATCATTTATTGTAAGTAAAAAAATGACAACAATTTTCTCTTTTCCAAGTAAATACAATGTCTGTATTAAAAAATATTGATATATGCACTATATTACACAAAATCAGTAACGTTCCAAACAAAAAAAAAGTACTTTTAATTATGTTTAAAATATTGTTTCGAGTTGGATAAAAAGAAATTATAAAAAAAATTGAGGGAATATTATGAGAACTAAAGTTTACGTTATTTTAAATATAATATATAACAGGTAATTAAATATGTTTACATTTATAAAAAAAACAGTGATCTTTTACAAGTGTTGGCAACCCAAAACCTAAACATATGATTTTCGAACTGTCATCCAGGTAAAAATCTATCGTGAACGGAATATAGGTGTGGGACTACACTACGGTTGCTATATAGTAGTCGCGCTAAACTTGCACAAGAGGCAACCAGTAATGCCTCTTCTCTACTAGTCAGTTTGAGCTCAACTAGATTTTTTGCAGAAAGACTTGCTCTGCTATACATTTTCTTAGCACATGCTAAAAATGTATCTAGCAAATGTTATATAGCAAAGTTAAATATCATGACTATGTAACCTTTGTTATATACCATTGCTACATGTAACATAGTGTAAAATCTGCTTAAATGCAAGCTGAAACCAACATTGATTGCAAGCTTAGTAAGTATATGATCACTAGTAGCACTCGCAGGTGGTAGCTGAAAGCATCGGTGTGCGAGGTTTTGAAAGATTGGAATAGTTAAATCAGACCTGTCCATTCCGCGGCCTCCAAGTTGTAACACTATTGAATTAATCGCCCACGTTGGGCGTCGATTGAAACACTACGGATTAATTCCTTGATATAATAATGCTGTGATGATGTTTAGGTTGTCTATAGCTCCGTGGTCGAGCGCCTATCATCACTGGACGGAATAGATATCGTTTTACCAGCTGATAATTGCTCCGTGGTCGAGCACTAATTAAATCGGTAAAATTTTAATTAATATGAAAGAAAGAGAACTATTGATGGCTGTTTATTAACACACGGTTTATTCAAATGACATCTGTTAATTACTTATACATACTTCAATTAAATGCTTGATATTAATGCACACTTGTTATATTAATATAAATTATTGTATTCTGTGTTAGACTGCGAGAGCCAGTGCTAGTGTGATTGTGAGTCCCTGACTGCGTTGCTTGTGTGAGCGGGGCTTGCGAGGCTCTGTCTGTGGCTGCCCTTAATTATACGCACAAACGGCTTATATATGACATACCACTTGCCTCTTGGTCCCCTCGTCAACAGTGTAAAAACTAACTAATAGAAAGAGTCCGGGCGACATGTGTTGTGAAGGCTAGCTTCTTATTGGTATAGGGAATTGGCGTCTTTGCCAAATACTGCGTAGTTGTTTCCTTTAACAGGAAAAATGGTATAAAAAATAAATTTTAATGGTGTAATCCTTTTCCCATTATTTCTGAAAAGCGCGTGTTTCTTCATGGATGAATCATAAAAGGATATTCTACATATGTTACTTTAAAGAAAAATTACATTCATCCATGAATTTTATATATTTTAGATTGATCTGAATCAATATCATTACAAAGTACATTCTGTGTGGTCCACCAGCTCTAACTGAAATAGTTCAGTTTGTAGAAATAAACATCAAATTGGGCTTTCGAAGCTGACTTAAATGCACGCTAATTTCCACGAAGTTTACAGAATTATAAGTTACAATGAATGTATGCGTGTATTTGTTAAAAATTAATACTTACTCGTTCATATTTTTACTATATTTGGGCATTAGGTGCCAATTTCCTATAACATCAGTCATGGAAAGGTTGGACATGTCTGGCTTGGATAAAACTATTTTGAAAATGTTCTCCTTATAATCAACATATTTACTGAGAAACCCGTTGACTTAGTAACACAAGCTTGAACTGATCACTGAAAATATTGAGAAAAGATAAAGGGTACGGTTCCTTTTAGGAAAACGCAAGGCCGTAGTCAGGGGGTTGGGGGCTAAAACCCCCCTTGAAATTGTATGAACAAAATATATATGGCATTAGTTATGGTTCAACCATACCAAAATAAAGGATCAAGTACAAATTAGGGGGCTGTGTTACCATTAAAAGCATTTGAGAGAGTTCTAGAGGTGTTTAATATTTAGAATAATTCCTTATCCTCAGAAAATAGAAGGTTATGTTACTATAAAAAAACACATTGAGAGCTTCTAGAGTAGTTTAAATATTTAGTATTTTTCTAGCCTTTGGAAGTTAGGCGATGCCTCACATTTACAGCACTAACGATGAAAGATGAAAACCGAGCACTAACCAGCAATAACGTAGCACAAACGATGTGGGCACTTTCAAAAACGGGGTGGCTAAATTTGGGGTGGCCAGGGTGATGTGTTGATACGTTGACACCACACTTTCCTTTTGTTTGTTACTATTACTGTTATTATTATTATTATTTATTATTATTAGCACCTTGTCTTACTACCCGTTCGGGTTATACGCATTTACGCTAATGTGTAATGGTAGGTGATTGTGAGATGAAATTAAGGACCTACAGTTTAACGTGGAATCCGAAACCACGGTGGAGGCCTGGTATTCCCACATTCACAAGATGTCTTGTCAGAGGTGAAGGAAGGGTTTGGAAAACAGATAAATTTGTGCCGTGACCGAGGATTGAACCCCGGCCGCCAGGACAGAAGTCTGACACCTTACCTCTAGACCACCAGGTCACCTACTATTACTGTTATGATTTAGTAAGTAGTAGCTTTGACCTCAACTATAGAAAGAGAACACCAGTTGAAAGACACCAAAAATATTTAAAAATTATATATATTTTGTATTTGTCTGGGTAAATTATTTAATAAACCTACTTTTTTTTTGTAAACTTGAGTTTATTGTTGCAAGTTCCTAATAATTTTTTGAATAATATTTTTGACATGATTCACCAACCGATTCAAGTCCTTATCAAAGTTTAGATTTATATAAAATATTCTTCTCTTTGAAATCAGTTTTATTTAATTTTCTCTTGCTCTTTCTCGCGCGCGCGCGCGCGCGTGTGTATATATATATATATATATATATATATATATAATTAATGCTTTGATAATCCCCATTTATGCACACATTATATTTACCTATAGGCTAGGGCCTAAGTAATTTGAGGAAAACCATCAGATGATTTAAACTGTAGATAATCACAAAATTTTAATGTTAATTAAAATGTAATTAATCAATAAAATTTATCATACAGGTAATCCCATATGAACCAAGATCTAAATCACACTGTCAGTATAAATATTCTTACCTCTAATTAAAATATAAATAAATATAAAAACATAGATAATTTAATTGAAGGTAATAATTGCAGTTTTCACTAAATTGAAGATCGTGAAACTATTTTTTCCATTTGCATATTAATGTATTCAGAGTAATAAGTTTTGCCAATTTAAGTTATATAAAATAATGCCTTTTTCTGCATTAATAATGACTAAACTAGTTCAAATAATTAAGAAATTAAAACACTATAAACTGCCTAAATTACTATTTTTTTTTCATGAAAAAGATTCTTTATACAATGCTGTAAAAAGTTGCTTTCAAATTTTAAGTATGTTATTTATTTCATCATTCTTGATATGCAATGGGTCGAAACCTTAGGCGATCGCTTACAGCCGTTTATTGTTTATTAGCTTATATATTCTGTGTTACTGATTATGGAAAAACCCCTAACATATAAATAAACACAAAGCCTAGCTGGCTATATTATTCATTATGCTCATTCTCGGTTTCAAAGCTTGATGTTTTCCAGGTTGTAATGGAAGGAACCATTGTTTATTATTTTAATAATTATATATAGTTTATTTAGAGATCACAAATAAAACACATATCTATAAATTACTACAACATGTTTCAATAATGAAATAACCCTGGCAGTGATAGCAATATCAATATCTCTACAATATGAGAACTATTTCAAGAAACAGCTTGTGAATGATCGTTCAACAAAAAAACTCACTGGACTGCAGATTACTAGAGGTTCTGTGATAAGATAGCTGGCTGGAGTAGCCTTTGTGTGTTGCGTGAACTGTGGCGGCGGGCTATCACCCGTTCTTGTCAAATAAGCTACCTACACTTTGCCTACAAATTTTTTGATCCCATGAGCAACTTGAATTTCAGTGCATATTTTTATGTCATACGTAAATCAAGTTATTCATTATAACGTTGCATATTTAAATATGAATATTTTTTAAATCTTAAGCATACACATCTATAAATCGCATGAATACTAATATTTAATATTTATAGATGAATTAGTATTTATAAAAAATTGTTGAATTGTGTTGATTTTAAGGGAACTTAAAGTATATGTATATAGAGTATGCTTATACCTACGCTAAAACCCCAGCTTTATCAAATATGGTATAGTATTAAAGATACTAAATTTCAATTTTCAAAATTTTATTTCAAAAAGTGTGGCCTAAAACTAGATTCGGAAAACGTAAAAATTGAAGTTTCTTATCGTCATAGCTCTTGAATAAAATAGATCAAAATATATTTATGGTGTGTAACATTTCATAGAAAAAAACTCTTATGAATGGGGGGGGGGGGGGAAGCTGTACATATGGCCTTAAGAATGGAACTGCCTAAAGGCGCTGCTGTTTAATCACCATACTGCCAGACGCCGCTGTGGAAAAACCGATAAGCTGCATCACTGGATCCAACCACGTGGTCGGCATCTAGTTTCAGTTTTAATTCATAGATGGCATGTGTTGGAACTCTTCGGTAGGGTTTTCCCAAGTTAATTTATTCCCTCCCCTTTTATCGCACAGTTTTGTTCCACTCCACAGGAAGTAAGACTCTAAGTAAATTGTTTTGTGTATTGTATTGTAAACCTGGATTTTTTGTTAATTTAAAATGGTTGTAGTTATCATTTTCAGGAAAATTAATTTTTTTTAATATTGCACGATTGAGAGTTACGGGAAAAAACAATAATTGAGGAGGGAACTTTTATTGTTGACTTTGAACACAGACCCGAAAACGGAAATACCTTTTTTGTTTGTTTCTGTTGGTTTCAAATCAAAATGGACGCTTTGCGGTTTTGGGCACGTAAAATGCATGGGAGATAATCTAAAAAAATGAATCTTGAGGACGTATGAATTCGTACGCGATTGAGTGTGTGTAGCGATATCATTTCCAGGATGGAATTTCTGGGGAAAAGGAAAGAATCGATGCCAGGATCAGCGCTTATTGACTGGTATCTCCTTCGCGGGACAGCGCACACAAGGTAACCCAAAACCATATTTCCAAAACTATGGTAATTCATACACAACTCCTTCACCAGGGTTTAGAGTAGTCTATACTATACACAAGCTGGATATAAGACCTAAGACCACGTTACTGACAGTTGTTTAATTGTTGTGGGCTTTTTTTTTTTTTTTGTCGGTCACTAATATGAGGCTCGTGGTATTAGAATATGAATCTATAAAACAATATTTTATTCTTTTACTAACATACAATAGCATAGGGTACGACGTTCATAAATGTTGTATTGATTGTATTTATTTGAGGTATTTAACGTGCACTTTGAGCGGACTCAGCGTACAAGAATTTATTTGAGTGAAAGTGAAAGGAATTTCCAATTTTGCTGGGAAAGGTATTTTCCCTATACTTTCCAGGGTTCTTTTAAATAACACAATTGACATGGGGCCGATGGCTATGCCGAATAAAATTCTCTTACGATTGTTTTATCACCCAAGAAAATCCATCTACCCCGGTTGGGTTTGAACCCACGAACATTTATTCCATGAGGCGAGCGAACACTTTTTTCATATACCACCGGGGTTGACTGTATTGATTGTACTGTATTGACGAGATGTCGGGTAGAGAAGCGTTCTTGAACACAGTATTATTAGAAGCTGTGTAAATATATTGTTTTTCTGTCTCTTTGTTTATTTTCTCAGGTCCTAAGAAAGTATTTATGTTTCCTTTAATCTTTTTTCAATCATGTAATTGTATTTAGATGTAAATTATGTCTCCACATGTGTTGATGTTAGTATTTAGTTGTCTATTTGCATTTGATTAAAGAATAAAACATCTTAAGCTAATCCCCCAGTAAATTGATAACAATGACGAGTTCAGGCCCCCAAAGGTCGATATAAAGTGGTCGAAGCCTTAAACCCTTATGCTGGTGCTAGCCATAGAAACAAAATAAAAATTGCTTAGGAAGGGCTCAAACCTTTGATAGTATAAAGAAGAGACGTGCCCCTTACACAAGTATCTGAATTTACAAAGAAACTACCCCTTTAGTGTAAATATGGGGATAGTCCGGATGGGTAGTAAGACGTGGAGCACGGTACTATTCTACCTTCCTCGTCTCTACCCCATTAGTGTAAATGTGTGGATATCCCGGACGGGTAGTATGACGTGGAACAACGTACTATTCTACCTTCCTCATCACTACCACATTAGTGTAAATGTGTGGATATCCCGGACGGGTAGTAAGACGTGGAGCACGGTCCTATTCTACCTTCCTCATCACTACCCCCATTAGTGTAAATATGTGGATATCCCGGACGGGTAGTAAGACGTGGAGCACGGTACTATTCTACCTTCCACATCACTATCCACTAGTGTATATTTGTGGATATCCGGACGGGTAGTAAGCAAGACCTAGATCACCAAGTACAATACGTCTTAAATTTGTTCGAGGAGATGCTCTCCTTGAAAACTCACCTTTAAGAAACCGGTATAAATAAAAAAGGCTACTACTAGTAGTATAAATAACACGTTTGTAGATGGAATAAAACAACTCCTAATGATGACGCTAAATTTTCAACAAAGCAGATCGCTTGCTTCATTATTGATCGAAAGTTAAAAATGTATTCCAAACCATCTGTGACTCAAATATTACTTTAATAAGAAGATAACTTTAAGTGGAAACTTGAACAGATTCTACCATTTTTAATTATAAATTTTGAGAGATTTTAATTTAAAGTCTCAAATAAACACATCCTCTTCATAAATTCCTTTGGTTGAAGTTTTTCTTTGGAAGAAAAGTTTAGAATACGCCAATTTAAGATTTTGCTGAATAGCCATCTTTATTTTTGTTATCACTACCGGGATTTTATTGACATTTCCTTTTATTTATTTTTATTTTCTATTTTACAAGCAATACTAATGTCTACATACATTCTATTTATGATACCCTGATTGTGGAAACTTATTGTTTTAGGTCATTATTTGCTCTTTTTTTATAAGTTTGGATCTTTTTGGTCATATTTTCTTAAATGTTCTCATTGTTGAGTCATTTGATATGCATTTTGATCTATGTTTAGGTGTTTATCTTGAATAAGTATATCTTAATTATTGTTGCTATTTGATAATGCGTAAATAGGCCCTTCTCAAACACATTTTTTTTTCAACCTACAGTTGTTGGAATGATAAGATAATGTGGACAATGAACTTTGATCCTCTTTGCTTGTCTGGTTGTAAAATACATATTCTGGTGAGACACTACAACAAGCTTGAGAAGCTTATTTTAGAGGGGATAGCTATTACTTCTGAAGCAGATATTTCTAAATTATATTTATCATCAGAATGCGAAAGTCAAGTTAAGGGATTTTCATTGTATATATGTTCTAGTTTCCATTTTAAAGTGTTTGTATGATTTAATCGTGTGAATTCATAATGAGTTTTGGTTCATATTTATAGGTAATCTTTTGGACATTTAAAGAAATTTTTGATCACTTTTAATTCAGTCGATAGGACTTCCTTTTTTTAAGTTTTTAAACCTTCAAAATCTGGGACCTGGTTTATTATTGATGATTCTTAACGTAATTTCTTTTCCAACTAACCAAATATATGAGCACTTATCGACTAATGTAACTCTATAGACACACCACAGTCCCAAAGATAAAAAGTTTTTTGTAGCCGCGTCTTATTACCTTTTTGGTTTATAGACATATGTGTACTTACGCAATTGTGTCAAGGATTGGGAATTTTAAATTTAAATTAGTGTACCTGCTTTTTTCGTGGAGGGAGATAAAAAATCTACAGAAAAAAACAGGGTTTGGGCCAATGCCGATATCAACCCATCACTAGCCGATTCTTTCACGATGGTTAACCCTTTGATGGGCTTTTGACCCGATTATTTTTCCCAATTTTTTAAAACTTTGTAGTCTTTAGGGTGTTTTCATCATTTTTAAAGCGGATAGAAGACAATATGCCCCTTTTACCTTTTTTGGGCAACAGAAAAGTGATTGCGTTGTTTTTGGTGACTCAAGCGATTTAGTTGTTATTGTGGTTTATGAGGGGTTTGGTTGTTACTTGATCAAGTGTTGGCCTGGCAGGTACTTTCCCAAACTTAGGCAATAGGTGTTACACAAAAAGGGTTGTTTTTTTTCCCTTGCCAGTAGATTTGTCCATCGGGGAAAAGGTATATGAATCCTGTAAATGGAAGTTTTTCCCTATTATTCTAAAGCATTTGGTTTAAAAATCTTTCCTTTTTAAAAGGTTGGCGTGTGTTAAAAAAACCCTATGTTTTTGATTTCATTGAAATATTTCAAGGCTTTTTTTACGATATTATTTTTCCTTAACTAGTCTTTGTTGTCCCACACGTGATGCAGTAAATTTCCACAAACCCTAATTATGTTTTTTTTTCGTACATTTTTATTTTTGTAAATTTCAATTTTTATAAATTTAACCCAAGAAAAAGAAATAAAACCGTAGGATATATAAAAATCTCTAAAAAACAAAAATATATCCCATAAAAATTGATATGTTAAACTGTAAAACTACCTAGTCAAGGTCCCCCAACAAGCTGCCCACGATGGTTTTCTCCAGCCCATATTCGAAAAAGACAATGTGTCTTTGGGTTTGTCGCTTTTTAAAATACTATCCTTTTTTGACATAAATTTCTCCAAAAGGGATTAAAGTATCGCAAAAATTTATAAGTTAATTAATGGTCTGTTCAAACTTCTTAACGCGGGGTCGGCAAACAGTAAAAACCCCGGCCATTTTAAAAGCTCATGTAAAGAAAAAAAATCGTAGCTAAAAATTTAAATCTTTTGTCTTCTAAATCTGAAGGGAATATAATTTTAAAAAAATTTTTCCCAAAATTTTTGGAGAGTAAAAAATAGCCTTGATCGGTCAAATTTTGGAAATTTGGTCTATTCCCCGTCTGAGTGGTATGTATCTAGAAAGTAAAAAAACTGTTTTATAAAAAATTTGTCTAGGCTTAAAAATTTTTTAAAAAATTTAACCTCCCCCTTTTCTAAGATCTTAGCTTTTAGAGAAAGGGGTTTTTACTAATTAGCTTTGTAGTTTCCGTGTGTGGCTAAGGAAAAAAAACCCATTTAAAAGAGGGTGAGTTTCAAAGGGGCCCTTACAAAAAGCTGCTGTATGCTAAAATTCAAAATAAAATAAAAAAAAAATATTAACGTTTTGATTCTGTTCAAAATCCGTGTGAAAATGACAGTCTATTCGAACTATTTAATAGAGAAAATTAAATGATCTAAGAACGGGATAGAGATTATATTTTAAATTTTACATTTTTCTTATCCCCGGGTTAAATGGATACTTGGGAACTTCAATAAAGACAAAAAAAAAATTGAAAATACAAAATTTTGCGTTTTAAAACATTTTCAGGAAAAATTTATATTAGGGTGAAAAAAATTTAAAAAAAAAAAATTAAATAATTTTCTTCCTTTAAAATGTAAATTTTTTTGACTACAAAAAATTGTACCCCAAAAAAACACTAAAATATCGATCATTGGGATTTTTTTTGTTCATCTCAATTTTGTACGGAAATGAAAATCATAAACCAAAATGATTTGAACAGGAAACATTTGCCTTTGGCGACTGCCAGTATTCAGGTTAACTTTTGGGGTTTTAATACAAATTCTTCATTTTATTTGCTTTTTTATACTATTTATAAAAAAAAATAGGGTTTTTTAAATTTGAAAATAACATTTTATTAGTTCTATTTTTACTTTATATATATTTATATATGGGGGGGGGGGATTACTGGAAAAAGAATAAAATTTAAGAAAAATATAAAGGTTTAAGAAAAAAAAAAAAATTAGTTAAAAAAAACAAGGGTGATCACGGAACCTTGATGGTTTGTAAGCGATCGGGCCCCAAAAAGGTCGCCCCCCCCGCCCTTTAAAAGAAAACCCCTACTTTTTTTCCCCCTCTTCGGGGGTATAGTTAGCAAAACGTGCTAGATTTTTTTAACTAACGTGAGGATGCGCGATGTAGGTTCAATCCGCTGGGTGTCTGGGATGGTTTTCCATTCTCCCCCACGAAAATACTGTTCACTTTTATTTCAACCTTTCAACCCCAAACCTTTTAGAATAATTAGTAACCAAAAAGGGTAGTAAGACGCAGTGCCATAATAAAAAATACTTTTTTTTTTTCGTTTTGCTGTAAATGATTGGTTACTTTATACACTACTTGCACTTTTCTCATCTTGAAAAGGGTTAAACCCCAGGAGCTTTGACCATACCCCTGATTTCATTGCGAGGAACTGTGCTTACTATTGGCAACGGCGTTGTATTATTTTTTTTTCCCGTGTGTCTTTCTTCGAATGTAATCAAATTTGGCAATGCTGTTTTGTCTTGCCAGAAATTTTGGGGTTCTTCCTCCAACACAGTCGTAAAGTTACAGTAGTTAAATATAGTGTTCAATAACTAGCTCAAAAACTTAAAACAAAATAACATCTTTTTGTTTTTAAACTCTGTGTAGAAATATTTGTTTTTGATCACGTTAAGATTTTGTGTGTGGTGTGTGTGTTTTTTTGGTGGTAGGGTTTTTTTTTTTTTTTCCCGTGGGGTTGTGGAAATTTAATTTTATGTGTATATTAATACATTTATTTAATGGTATTGAAAGTTAATAAAGCAAAAAATATGGATCTAGGGCTTTTGAAAGCATCTACGTCCAAGAAAAAATATTAGTGGTAAAAAAAGGGCAAGGTCTTAAATTACCCCAAAAAGCGGAACTTTTCGAACTAAAAAGGGCAATGCAATTGTTTGTATTTTAAATTATGGGGAAAAAAAAACTTTATACAAAAAAATTTTAAGCATAATTACTGGGGAATAAAAAACTTTTAATAAAACTTAAATTTGAAAAAAATACTTTTGGGGAAATAGTTTGTTCTAGAAAAGCTGTCCCGATAGGAAATGTGTTTGCTTGAAAAATTGAACCCCCAAACCCTCCCCTTCCCGCATTATTTATAATGAGGTTTTCCAAGTAACCCCTTCCCCCCTTCATTTCCCCAACAAAAAAAGTTAAGGGTTTGGCAACCGGTAAAGAGGAGAGAGCGCAAAGAAAAAATCTTTTTCTCCATAAGACTGCATTTTCTCTCTATGAAATTAGGGTATAAAATTTTCTTCCTTCACATTCCAAAGGGGATTAGAAAGCCCCCCCCCCTTTACCCCACCTAAAGTTTTGGGAATACCATTTATTGTATACCAACAGTTAATGTGTGTTGAGTTACGTCGGGACTGAAGAATATATCAGCGCGGTGTTTTTTTTTGTTGTTTAAAATTTCCTGTTTTAAATTTCTTTCTCTTTCAAAACGTAAAAATTAGATGATAAATGTCCCCTTTTTAAGAAAATGGAGTGAGGATTATTTTTATATTTTAAACAAATCAATTAATTTTGTGGATTTTTTTTTTAAATAAGGGGTTAGTTATAAAAAAATTTCCCGCTTTTTTTAAAATTTTTGAAAGGAAATATTTGTATGCATTTGTAGCCCCGCTTTTGGGGAAAAAACTTTATAAAGAATGACGCTAAAAAATCAAATAGCACTTCCGCATCAGGACGAACTTGATGCAGTATACTAAATCTACTACTTTACTACTACTACTATACTACTTTTTGTATCCCAAAATTACTCCAGATATCAAACAAAACGCTTTAAAAGAAAGTCAATAAACATAAATTGGTGAGTTAGTGCCATAGGCTTATGTAGATTAAATAAACGATATCCTTATTGATAAAAATTTTGTTTTTAAAATTTTTAAAAAAAATTTAGTCTTTAAAAAAATATTTGAAGCGCTTCAGGGTTTGGGAAAGAAAGCACATTAATAATTACTGTATGCCTTGAAGAAGACTAAATACGGGCGTTTGTATACAATGTTGAGTATGAACTTTAACTTCAATAATATTTTTATATTAAAAAAGTTGGGAGGGGGCTTACCAGGGGCCCGTTTTGAAAATTTAGTTGGGCATTGACATAGACTTTGTTGCCACGCCTTTTTATAATATGTAGCTAAATTGACCCGGAATGCTAGATTGTTTAAACGAAAAGTTAAATTTATCGATGTGTACCCAAAACCCAAAGGAACATGGGTGTGATTTGTGAAATTAAAAACAAATTTAGGCCTTTGTAGACCCAAGCAATGTATTTTGCATTTAGGGGTAAAGGGGTCGGCTTCTATGCTGGGGGCGGGGTTTAAACCCCGGTCCCGGGACAGTTTAGATTACCAAAACCCCCCTTCACCCCTTGACAATACTCTTGTGAATGTGGGGAAGCCGGCCTTCACCCTGGTTTGGATTCCACGTTAAACGTAGGTCCTCCCTTTCATTCACAATCACCCTACCAAAAATTAGAGTAGTGCGTATAACCCCAACGGTTTTGAAAACGCGGTGAAATAATAATAAAATTTTAAAAATAAAAACCCCCGGGAAAATCAGGAAAAAGGAAAATTTGCCGGGAATTTTAAGTGATCGTGAAAAACGGGAAAAGGTCGGGAATTTTGGGAACTTAAATAAAAATACGGGAAAGATTTTTTTCTCAAAATATGAAATACAAAAATCAGTAACTATAAATTTAATTTTGTTTTTTTTGAGCGTGTAATATATTTTTAATTTTATAAACAATTTTAATTTTAATAATGTTATTTTTAAAAAAAAGATTAATAGAAAAACAGGGTGGAAGGGGAGCCGGGGGTGGGGTGGGGGGGGGAAAGATTGAAATAATTTTTAGCGGGAAATTTTAAGAAATGATCTGGAAAAATCAGTGAAAAGGGGCGGGGAATTCATTGGTCAATTTTGTAAAACCCCTTATAATAAAAATATGGGTTTTTGGACGGTGTTTAAAAAAACATTTTTCAGCATTAAAATTAAAATAAAAGAACATGAACTAGATAAGAAAAGGAAAGCTGCCCTCGCCAGATTATCGCTAGGAGCTAAAAATAAAACTAACAACCCCTTAAAAGTCCTAAATTGGGGAACAACGCGTAGATAAACTGCAAGCATGGGTGTTTAGCGGCCTTTTGGAATGCAAAAGGGGGGTAAAAAGCCGGGGAGTATTTCCTTTCCCGTCCCACTGTGGGACAAGTAAGGGCCATTGATTTTAGAACAATCACCAATCATTTAAAATCAGGTGTGAAGTGCCCGTCGGTTAGGGGTAAGGGTCGGGCTTTATGTGGGGTCCGGGGTCAACCCCCGGTCCCCGGACGATTTTCAGATTTCTAAACCATCTTTCCTTTTGACAAGATTTTATTAACACAACTTTTGAATGGGTAATGCCCGGCCCCCCACCGTGGTTTTGGATTTCCCCTTTAAAAAATGTTAGGCCCCCATTTCATCTCACAAAACACCCCCCATTAACATTGCGTAAGTGGATAACCCCAAAAGGGTAGTAACCGGTGCAAAAAAAATAATAATAAAAAATAAAAATAATTCACCATTGACCGCGATATTTGTTTAAGGATTTTGTTTTGGTTGTTTGTTTTTACCTGTTTATCTAAATTTCGATATTTTATGTGTTTGTTTTTGTGTTCCCCAAATACTTGTCTCCTGTGTTTTTATTGTGTAATTTTTAAATCAGGTAATTTTTTTTAGCTTAAACATGGTTAATGTAAAAGAAGGCTTAGCCCTTAAATTTTACCGTGTAAATAAATACAAAAATAAAAATATTAATTTTGGCTGGGGGTTTGTAGTGTCTTTAAATTTTGGGTAAGAATGCTTATTTTCTTACTTTTTTATTAATTTTGCACCCCGTCTTTTTAACCCCTTTGGGTTATACGCTTTAAAATACTAATTACGTAATAATTAGGGAATTGGGAAGGTTGATTTTAGGGAGAAACCGCATTTTCGTGGAGGGGGATGGAAAACCCTTTTGGAAAAAACCACCCCTTTTACCCGACCCAGATTCGAAACCCGATCTCCCCCCTCAGCAGCGAGCTCAACATGAAAAGCGCTTAGAAACACGCCCCGGGGCGGGTTATTTTCTTAATAAAAACCCGCTCAGATTTTAAGGTGGCAGGTGAGAGATTTTGCTAAGGGGGAGATTTTAAAGGGAACGCTTTTTAGGAAAAGGGGCATTACTGGGCAGGGAACAACGTCTTCAACTTTCGGGATGGAAAAAAAAAATTGCTCCCCTCTTTTTTTTATCGTTTCTTCTTGTTTATAAAAATTATTAGTGAAAGAGGAAAAGGGGGTTTACTTTCAGTTTAGCCTCTAACAATGAAGGAACACATTCTTTTGGGGGCCCGTGAAGTTGCCCGACCCCCTCCCCATTTAAAAATTATGTTTTTGTTTTGGCAATCGTTTGTTCCCTTTGATAGGTTCACAAATTTGTTTAGTTTTGGTGGGGGGAAAGGGGGTTTCCCCTGGTAGAACCCTCACACCCAACCCCCTTTTTTAAAATAACATTTTTATGGGTTCGATCTTTTTAAAATTGCTAAAAAAATTTCTTGTCTGTTCCGTTTTTTACATTCCCTAGGAAAAAATTTATCCCTTTGGGTTTTGCTATAGGCGGATCTGTTGTAAAAGCCAAGATATTTTAAAATATTTTAAAAAATATTTTAGATGTGAACCACAATTTTTTTCCCTAATAAAATTTTTGGTTGAAGAAAAAAATCTACTCAAATTGTTTGATGGGTTTAAGGCGTTATAGTCTTTAAAATTTGCCACCCTTGTAGTCAGGTCGGGGTTGAATCCATACAAAAACATGCCACAAACACCCCACCCCATCTAAAGGTTTGATAGCGTATTAGAGGTCTAGGTTCCATTCCCCGCATAGTCGATGATTTATTATATAAAAATTTTCGGGTTTTGGGACTGAAAAATGTGTTTTTCTTTAATTTAGCTATTTTTTAGTCGTGTTTTGATATAAAAAAAATGCCCCTAAAATACACCAAATTTTTTTCCTTTTTTAGCGACAGTTCAGTAAAATACTGTGTAACGTGTTCTTTTGCAATGTTTATCCTTTTACATAATTTTGATTAAAAATTGTACAACTTATAAACAGCTGAATCAAAAGCAGGCTTCAACGAAGCACACTACGGGACTAAATAAAATATAGTCTTCCCCAGTCTGAAAGCGGAAATGTAAGTAGTGGCCTTAAAAGACAAAACCTTTTTGGGAAAATTACCCCCAAAAAGTTTATTGCCAGTGTAGAAATAATTGTGTTTGTTTTTTTATTTTGGTGGTGAAATAAATGGGTTTGGTGTTTAATCTTTTAAATTATTAAAGAACGTAAAACTAAGGGAATAAATGACTACTTTTTTTTGATCAATTAATAAGCATGGTGAAGTAGGTAAGTGTATAAGAAAATGCACACTATTGCATCTATAGAGGAAGGGTAAACAATTTGTTTTAGTTGTTTGTGAGAAGGAAAAATTAGCGACACATTTCCCAACTTCTCACCACGGTGATTTTGGCGGTGTATATAAAATCGGGTTTATTTTAAAAAATAATAATAATAAACAATTGTTGGGACTTACCAAACTTTAAGTGTTTTTGCCATAAAGTGTATGAACTTTGTATAATTTGATAAGTTTATTAAATAAAATGTTTCAAGAGGTTGAAAGTGGCAATTTGCGCGCTTTATAAGACTGCTGAAATTATTTAGAGTGGAAAGGAAATAAAATAACATTTATAATATAAATATTAATTATAATTATTTTAATATACATAAATAATATATAATGTAAAAAATTTATAATATAAATCCAAACTCCCCTCTTTCTCTTTGGCACAGACGGGCATATTTGTTAAATCAACTTTTTTTTGTCAGGGGCACATAAACACTTATAGATTCATCATTATCTCAAGTTTAAAAAAAAATAAACGAGTAGCATCTCCCAATTCTTCTCTTTAGTAAAAACAGTAAAAAAAAAGAGTAAAAAGGTCACAGAATGAGAGCTCTAACCCAAATCACAATATTTTTGCCATAAAAAATAAAAATATAGTTTTAGATTGGTTTTGCGCGACACTATCTTCTCGCGAGAGCCAATCAACGTTCAAAAACCGCATCGATTCAGTGCGCATGCGCGGGGTAGTTGGAAACCCCAACCAACCATCGAGTCGGATGGGGTTTAAAAGTTAAAACAAGGCATTTAAAAATAAATGCAACTTTTTTTTGTGCCCATCTGTGTTGATTCGTTTATTGGTGGTAAAAAACTAATTGAAAAATATTCGTTGTGATAATTTTTAAAATCTTTTTTTTCGACTGGTTACAAAACCCGTTGATTATCTACTATTTCTAGTTGCGCTGAAAAGTATCTTAGTTTGTTTTTTTTAGGTCTTTTGGGTTGCTACGCCTCTGTCACATTCTAAGTCCAATTTTTTTTGTGAACGGGTAAATCAAAATTTTAGTATCGTTCCACGCTGACTTGAGTTAAGATGGCGGAATACTTTAACTGTCATTGTCGGTCAGCTACACGTATTTAACATATTTTTGACTGGCGCATTACAATTTTTTTTAGCACCACGTATTATTATTATTATTATTATTAGCACCGCGTCTTACTACCCATTCGGGTTAATACGCACTTACGCTAATGTTAATGGTAGGATGGTTGTGAAATGAAATGGAGGACCTACAGTTTAACGTGAATCCAAACCACGGTGGAGGCCTGGCATTCCCCACATTCACAAGTTGTGATTAATACACGTCTTGTCAGAGGTGAAGGGAGGGTTTGGTAATCAGATAAATCTGTCCCGGGACGAGGATTGAACCCGGCCGCCAGCACAGAAGTCCGACAACTTACCCTAGACCACCAGGTCACCCACACGTCTTACTACCCTTCCCCGGCTTATATGCGTATAAAACTTACATACATTACTGTTTCCAGTCTAGAACGGGGTTTCAGTTCTTTTTTTTTATTCAAGCCATATGTTTTCCCTACTGGTTTCTAGGCTTGTCGTAGCTTCATATGTCTTATAATCTAACTTAAGACTAGGACAGGCACGACATCCAGTCCCCAGCCGTCATTTTTATCAATGTGACCTTTCACCAATGATACATTTTTCGGACATGCCATGAATCGAACCAGGGACCTTTAACTCAGTAAAACAGCCACGCTACCGACTGAGCAAGCCGTTGGATACGCTTTTGTACAAAATTACGTTAGTGGTTTTAGTAAGGTTATATTAATATGAAGTGTATCCCCCATTTGCGTGGAGGGAGAGTTGGAAAACCACCCGAAGTACACTCGATGGAGCCTCGATCTCCCTGGCATCAACAGTCAAGCCTACTGCAAGATTAGCGCGTTAGACGACCCCCGCCACCGAAGCGAGTAAATGATTTAGTAAACTGTTTATTTAATCAACCTAAAGACAGATATACAATTCCCTGGCCTGTCCTAGGTTTGGTAATTTAAAAGTGTGCTCTAGATTCAAAGTTAAACAAAAATTTCAATTAATTATAACACACTAAATGTGTAGGCCCAACATTAGTGTGTATTAGTGTGATTTTATTAGAGTGCAGATTGGCTTAAATACGATTCATATTTTTTGTTCAAGCACTTTAAAAATAATGTAATTCTATCAAAGATTCCTACACAAGATAATAAAATATTAACTGACTGAATTTCTATGATCTTTTTTTACCTGACTATTCTAGGACCTTATTTGGATAGAAATGATTTATATTTACTTTTTAAATATATAGGCCTACAACTGAAAGAGATAGCGGGTTTTAAAGAGGGTGTACTGGATTAACTACTTCAAGATATGGATAGGGTGTAATGAGGTGGACTGGATAGAAATAGCCCCAAGAGGGATAGGGCGTAATGAGGTAGACTGATAGGGAAATACTTTTAAGATATGGATAGGTGTAATGAGGTGGACTGGATAAACTAGCTCAAAATATGGATAGGGTGTAATGAGGGGGACTGTATATAACTACCTCAAGATAGGGATATGGTGTAATGAGCTAGACGGATTATAATTAGCTCACGATAGTGATAGGATTTAATGCGCTGCAAGAAAGGCAGCACAGTTTTTCCTTTACTTGAAAATATTTTTTTATTTATTTATTATTTTATTTATGTTTTTAAAAATATTTTTTGGTAATCATTTAAATTTAATTCAAGCCTTAGTGTTTGAAAAAAAAAAAACACGAATGAAAGTGACCTTAAGGCATGCATAGTTCAAACAAATATGGTAGTTTGGAAAGTCTTTCTGCCAGCTATTTACCCATAGCTCTAACTACACCTGATTTCCTTACCGAGGGAAGAGCATGCTTTTATTTAGCAACAGCGTTGTCATTCTTTCGTTTTCCGTGATAGTCTTTCTTTGAATGTTTATCAAATTTGGCAATGCTGGGCTGTGATTGTTGCCAGTAATTGGGAATTGGGGGCTTTTTCCTCCAGCACAGTAGTAAAGTTACAGTAGTCTAAATCTAGAGTTCCTATAATAGCTCAATAACATTAACAAATAAACAATCATTTTATTTTGTTTCCATGTAGAAAAATAAATTTTTTATTGATCACGTTAAGATTTTGTGTGTGTGTGTTGGTTGTGTGGTTGTTTTTTTTTGCCGTTTAGGTTGTAGAATGATAGTTTTATGTGCATATTAATATATTTATTTGAATAATAGTGTTTTGTTAACAATTAAAATTAACAGAAATTATGTAATTTCAGCTTGTTGCAAACAATTACATTCCAAGAGGAAAATATTAAGTAGTAAAGAAAAGGGCAATGGTTTAAAGGCCAGTCTACAACCAACATACCCGTTGTGGGAAACTCGCAACTACGCAATCGCAAAATGCACTCGAAATTCGCTTTTATTAAATATAAAATAGATGTCTACAATGAAAAGTCGTAAAACGTATTTCAACCAATAGGAACAAAATCAATGATGACTATATAAGTCAAATTCATATTAATGTTTTCAAATAAGAAAATAAATTTTTAAAAAAATATTTAACTTGATAAATACACATGATTTTTAATTGGAAATCCTGTATTCATTACTTACATTTCCAATCGTTTTTGTTATAGACCAAATAACTTAAAAATTATTTGATTTTAGTATCCATCCATATTGTTTTTTGATTGGCTGAACGCAAGCCAACGCAACTACTAAAAGCAAGAGATGGACAATGTTCATCTCCTCCCGACAAGCTGGCCCGACAGTTCCGACAAAACGATTGTGTTTGCGTAAGCTATTGTAGACAGAACAAAATTACGTTATTGCGTAGTTGCGAGCCCGACAAGCGGGTGCGTTTGGTTGAGACGGGCCATAACGAGTCTACACCTATTTTCGTTAAGACGGAACTTTTCAGTAAATCAAGTTGCAATGCAGACTGCAGAAGCAAACATTTGTACAGTCTGTTCATGATAAATAACCTAACTTAAGTTTTCTATACTATCTCATTTTTTTAAATTTAAATTTTTTTTTATCCAACTCGAAACAATATTTTAAACATAATTAAAAAGTATATATCTTCTTTTTTGGGGGGCGTTATTTATTTTGTTAATTTAGTCCATTTCCTTTTAATACAGGAAACGTATTTACTTGGAAAAGAGAAATTGTTGTCATTTTTTTTTTACATACTATAAATTGTTTTATGATTATTTTATCTTATTTGAAATATTTAACTGAATAAAATTTTGTCAAGTGTGTGTCTGCATCATTGTAAAAAAACTTGTTTAACGTCATTTTCAATTAAGGGTTTAAATTCGTCAGTCGCCATTATGAAGCTATGTTCGTTAGAAGTTTTTGTGAAAGTGATATGAATATTTTTTTAAGGGGAATAAAACGATAAATAAACTTTGTGTCGTCCTCAAATATTATTATTATTAGCCCCGCGTCTTACTACCCGTTGGGGGTTATACGCTTTACGCTAATGTGTAATGTTAGGGTGATTATGAGATGAAATGAAGGACCTACAGTTTAACGTGGAATCCGAACCACGGTGGAGGCCTGGCTTTTCCCCACTTTGTCCTCAAATAAATATATACATAATATGAGAACACCTGGATACAAAAATAAAACACTAGTTTTGGCTTGAAGTTCTTTATTCGCAATGTATTAACCTGTAAATCCACTATTATAGGAATCAAACTCAACGTTTGTCTCCCAGGTGTTTTTTGTTGACCAGTTGGCTGTCTACTACTTTGTTGTTCTATGTACGTATTTGTCGACGAGTCGACGGCTACTAGTTACCTAGTCTATCAAATGTTTGTTAATATTTTGTCGATCAGTTGATCGTCTTGCACATGGTCCTACTCTTATCAAAAACTTGGTCTAAGTACTCCTTCGTGTAGATTACTTGTCTATCGATCACTTTGTCCACACCTGTCGACCAGTTTATTTTCGATTAGTTTTATGCACCAAATTGGTCAAACCCTTCGTATGTAGATCACTTTTCCCTCCTAATGCATGAGCTAGTCCCACCAGTGGGTTCTACCTAGGGGCGGGTACTTGACCCACCTAACATTCCAAATATTTGTCTACTGTCAACCAATTGGCTTTTTATCACATGGTCCTTCTCGCATCGACCATATGATTTGACATTTCTTGTGAGTGACAGTCCTTGTCTGTCGAAACCCCTTTTTCCCACACACGTTAACCAGTTTGTCGTCGAACGATTTGCCGGCACCACCAATTGGTCGGCCAGTTTGCTGTCACTTTGTCCACCTAAGCATGAACTTGTCAACCAGTTATTTCAAATCGTGTCGGCCACATGTCTCATCTAGCCCTCGAGTTTTTTTTTTTTTACAGCTTATCGACCAGTTTGTATATCCCGGTGTAAACAATATGAACCTGTAATTAATTTTGTTTACAAATACAATTATACTACTTAGGCCTAGATATTAAAAATTATATCATAAATAGAAATCAGTCCTATTTAAAATATAATTGTCTAAAAAAAATCAAGATCATTACACTTATTGTATTTCGTTGAATATCAAAATTAAAAAAAAAGCGTTTATTTTAAAATTAAAAAAACCTTTTATTTAAATGTCATTTTAATCCCCATATTCCAAAAAGTGTATATAATTTTGTTTATTAACTTGTGGGAAATTAGGTAATGATCTTTATAAACAGCACAGCATTAGCATTAAAAGTCATATATTTATTCGAGTTTCCCTGGCTGGGCCCAGGGGAGGCCCCGGGGGGGGTTTGGGGTGAATCGTCCCCTCCTGCATAAAAAATATCATAAATATTGAAATTAATACTTATAAAGAAGACTAACACCTTCCTCATCCTATCTCCTACACGACCTAATCAAATTAGGCAACACTCTTTCACTTAGCTCTGAGCAAACAAGCAAGGGGAATTAAAACAAAAATTTTTCCAGTTTTTTATATTAAGTTTAGTACTAAAATACATTTTTTTTTTCTTTTATTACAAAACACTTTAGACCCATGTACAGTAATAATATTATTACTTTTATTGTGACGGCGACTTTTTGTTTTATGTTATTTTTTTATTAAAATTACAAATTGGGGGTGACCTAGTGGTCTAGGGTGGGTGTCAGACTTATATGCTGCCGGCCGGGTTCAATCTCGGTCCCGGCAAATATTTATCTGATTCCAAACCCTTCCTTCACCTCTGACAAGACATTTTGTGAATGTCGGGAATGCCAGGCCTCCACCATGGTTCGGATTCCACGTTAACTGTAAGTCCTTCATTTCATCTCACAATTACCCACCATTACACATTTGCGTAAGAGCGTATAACCCGTTTGGGTAGAAAGACGCGGTACTAATAATAATAATAATAATAGGTTATTATTATTATATAATTTTGGGTTATTATTTTTATAATTTTTTAATTTCAATAGTTTGTTTAACTCGAATTTTATTACTAAAATATTAAAAATTAAAACCTTTATTAATCAAAATTATTAAAATGTATACTTGAAGGAGCCTTGTGAAAACCAATTTACCCCTACAACTAGCCCTGGATCCACCCTTGAGTTTAGCGTAGTTAAAAGTATCTGTCCTAACGATATTATTGTATTCCACCATATTCCTCTGTAAACATTTCCTGTTAGACTAAAAATCCCTTCTGCCCTTACTTTTATTTGTACTCATAAAGTGAAGTTTAAGTGAGAGTGAGAGGAAATTATACTGTCTCCCTCTTTAACCGGGCCTTTCACGAGCATGACAAACCGATAGTACCACGCTCTATCGGAATATGCCTGCCCCTTGCAGCCTGTGCAAAACCGTTTTAGGGGGTGGTAATATGAAAGGGGGTTTTGCGTGGAAGGGGAAGTATCGAAAAGCTAGAAGTTACCAACCCTGTTGCCCCCTTCACTTGTTTTATGGAGTGTGTTGCAATAGGTGCTTGTTTTGATGTGTGTATAAAGTGAACGATAACAAACAAAAGTTTATATTTTATTATTTATAGAATAATAATAATAGTGGCGTGAGTAGCTATAGTAAATAATAAGTGCAAATGCGTTATTTTTGTTGTATACATCTTTCGCCGAAAGAATACCAACCCTGAGTTGAATATAACCAATCCAACCACATTAAGACAAAAGGATGCTTTATTAGACTTTATCTTCAGGACCTGATGTTCATGAGTTCCAAAACCCCCTTGGGGTCGACAGATTTTTCCTGAAACGATAGAAATCCGAAGAACGCTTCTTCTGGGGGGGAAGTAAAGTTGTCGGTCGGTCTCGTGTCTATTGTGATTTGTAAAAGGTATGTGAAATACTTTTCACAGCCATATATGGGTAGGCCCCTCATAGAAATTGTCGTGTGCCTGCCAAATACGATCATCCTTAGTCCGAATCATGATCAAGGATGAACGCGATGTTTTCCCTGATTATCTTGAATATAAAACCTCACACCCGATGTTTACACAGTTCAACATGAACATAATATAGTGGAGGACACTTAAATTGGGCCATGAGTCTGGGAAATACAAATAGAGAAATTTCAATTAAAATTACTCTAGCCTATTTAAAAAAAAAGTTTAATTGTAAAAATGTAAGTTTATAAAGGCCCGTCTTCAACCAAACGCACCCGCTTGTCGGACTCGCGCATCTACGCAATAACGTAATTTTATCTGTCTACAATAGCTTACGAAAAACACAATCGTATGTCGGACCCGCTTGTCGGGAGGAGATGAACTTTGTCCATCTCTTACGTTTATGTAGTTGCGTTTGGCCTTGCGTTCAGCCAATAAAAAACAAATATGGATGGACTTTTTAAAATCAAATAATATGAAGCTATTTGGTCTATGAGAACAACGCTAGGAATGTATAGTAATAAAATACAGGCTTTTTAATTAAAATCATGTGTATTTAACCTTTTAAATATTTATTTCTTATTTCAAAACTTTAATATGAATTTGACTTTTATAGTCATCATTGATGTTTGTTCCTAATGGTTGAAATTACGTTTTTACGACTTTCATTGTAGACAGTCTATTTTGTAATTTAATAAAAGCGAATTACAAGTGCATTTGCGATTGCATAGTTGCGAGTCCGACAAGGGGGTATTTTGGGTTTTGTAGACGGGCCATAACCAAGCCCTAAGATTATTTTCATGAATAAACAGTAGAAAACAAGTTGCGTCCAATGAACTGGGGCAATAGAAGGAACTTTATTTAAAAACAAAAATATTAGGCCTATATCTTTTAGTCAAGAGATAAGTGATTTCCTTCACCTCTGACAAGACAAAGTATTAATCACAACTTGTGAATGTGGGGAATGCCTGGCCTCCACCGTGGTTCGGATTCCACGTTAAACTGTAGGTCCTCCATTTAATCTCACAATCACCCTACCACTACACATCAGCGTAAGTGCGTATAACCCGAAGGGGTTTAGTAAGACGCGGTGCTAATGATAATATACGGACGCGAAAGCGCCACGTTCATTAAAGCTGACCCTGCCTGTATTTTGATTAATCTACACGAGACTTTAAAAGGGGTTTCAAGTGGTTGAAACCAAATGATTTACTAAAAATTCAATTTTAAGTGACCAATTTTTGATAGTGGGGTGAACTAACCTCCCCTCCAACCCCTGAAAGACCGAATGTCCCGGGTTGAAAGGTAATATAGTTGCAAATAGGAGTTAGCCGGGATCACGATCAACTTAACGTTAACTTAACGAAAAGGAAATCTCCTCGTGTTTTTTAAATGGAAGCGATCACGATGCACTTAACTTAACGTAAAGAGATGTCTTGGGAGGTCTTTTACTTCAAGTGAACGTTACGTGAAGGGTATCACGTGATCTAGCCAGCCAATCACGAGTGCGAGTGCTTTAAACCCAGGGCTATTTATTATTATTATTATTATACCCACCGCGTCTTACTACCCGTCGGGTTATACGCACTTACGCTAATGTGTAAAGGTAGGGTGTTGTGAGATGAAATGAAGGACCTTCAGTTAACGTGGAATCCAAACCCACGGTGGTGGCCTGGCATTCCCACATTCACAAGAGTCTTGTAAGAGGTGAAGGAAGCTATTCATAATTCATTTGTTGGTATTATGACCAATGTTTACTCTTTAGCGTAAGTTCTAGTGATCAGACATTGAAACAAAATAAAATTTAAAATAAATAGGGAACTAAATTTATCAAAAAAGTTTAGTAATAGATATTGATTATATTGATTGAAAACCGTAAACATTCACAGATCATCATTGTAACAACTAGTTTCAAAACGCAGATTTAATACTCGAGAATGAAGATTGTTTGGCTCGAGTGGTTACGTTAAGTGAAACGTGATCATACATCTGTTTTCTTAAGTTAAGTGATCGTGATCCCGGCATTAGTTTTCTTTAGAGGAAAGGGGTTTGGGCTACGCGAATAAACAGACCTCAGCTGCCCACCCACTTTCTGGCCAGCCTGTATATGACCGTAATGGCTTCGCAAATGAAATGAGGTCGACACGGATGAATGTTTATTTGTCGGATCTAAAGTTGTAGTGATGGAATATTGGATTCGTTTTTGGGGTTAAAATAATAAAACTTCATTTTTTAAATTCTTATTGCACCGATTCTTTAGCTAGTGTGTTAAAATTAATTAAATGAAATCATATATTTAGATTACTATTTTTATTTTGGTTGGCTCCTACTAATTCACTTGATACAAGTCAACGCGTCTCTGATAGTGTGAGAATGGCCGTCAACAGATTTAAGATAAATTCACAATAGCAATTATTTTAAAGCCGTGATTTTACTAAAACTATTAGCTTTCACGCCTGATTATTGTTTATTAAAAATAATTCTATCCACGGTGACTAGCCGATCGGCAAACCCGCGAGGTGTCGTTAAATGGTTCACAAAACTGGTTTTCCCAAAGGATTGACCCTTGCGCGTCCTTGGCCTAACCCTTGCGAGACAAAGTTGAGGGGCAGTCGAGTAAATATAATCGAGTAACTCGATTGTGTTGTGTAATCGGGAGTACCGATTCTTTCGGGATTACTCGAGTAACTTTAATCGGACCTCGTTGTTGTTATATTATTATTATTATTTATTAGCACCGCGTCTTACTCCCCATTCGGGTTTATACGCACTTACGCTAATGTGTAATGGTAGGGTGATTGTGAGATGAAATGGAGGACCAAACAGTTTAACGGGGAACCCGAACCACGGTGGAAGCCTGGCAATCTTTCTTTATTTTCTATTTTCTTACCAGAAAAGTAAGAATCGACCTTATTGGCTGGACTGTTTACCATGCTATTTCCATTTAAAGGGCATATTCCCATAGAGGTCATTTTTTCATCAACAGTTTTTGCTGTTTACGCGAAAATAACCCTTTATGGTTTAAATGTTGTACATGCATTCTCAATACAAAATATCGCAGATGTAAGGTACACAATCGAAAAGTATGCTAACTAAACGTATCACAATTCCGATTCCTTTTAAAAGTACTCGATAAATTTAAACTCAATTTTTTTTACTCGGCACCTTGGCAATTTTATTTCCACTTTCGCATATAACGAAACTAATTATTGTCTTTCTTAATGTTTTGATTATAATTTCTCCTTAGCAAAATATGATTATTTATAAATTGAAACTAACTAGAGTAAGATACAAAAAAAAAACTTTTCACTTTAAAAAAAAAGTACAATTTTTTATCAATTTCCCATGAATGTGTCAAGACAAGTTATTTTTTTTAAAAGAGAGCAAAAACAATTATTTTTGTGAGACACTTCTTAAAACCGATATTTTATATTGACTCTAAATGCAACATGAAAACTGAAAATAAGGAGGTGGAGATCAGTGTGGGTTGTCGACTGCCAACTACAGGAAGAGATTATTGACATGTTATTAGTTTCGAATTCCATTGCAAGACCTCGAGTAATGTTGTCCAACGGATTGCCACGGGACGATTCGAGTAGATGATTCGCTAAAAATTACTCGAGTATTACTCGATTCTTAGAATGACTCGATTGTGCCATCATTTAGTAACGATTCCTAATCGACCTAAACTGATTTTTTTTTTAAATATTGGAAAACACTCCCATTGGTCCCGTGACCCAGCTTGGGACGAATTGTTCCTAACTGACCCCCGGACCTTTAGCTTTCCCATAAAAGGGGAAGAAAACCCCCCCCCCACCCCCTCGTAAAGCTTTTGGGAACTATTGTTGGACCGAAGGCGAACTCCCCACAATATTACATGCATCAAGTTGGCCCCACTGTTTCCAATCGGTTGAAATTTTTATAGTTCTTAGTGCTAAAGTTTGTGCTGATATGTGCCCGAAATTCAGCTTTTGTGCCATTAAATTACGCCCGTTGAACGATTTTAATGTGGCGGGCCAGCTTGATGTTCAGTGGCCTAAAACTCGCGGGCCGCATGCGGCCCTTCACAACTGTTTTGTAACCCGCATAAAGGATTACAAAAAAATAAATGGGCAATTTTTTCAAGTATGTTGCAATGTAGTAAAATAATAAAACATAGTAATGCTTTGCTAAGACATTGTCTTTATAAGTAAAAAGTTTATTTACGAATAGGCATCAGTATTAAGCCTACCTATTGTTACCTTGATTACATTTTAAATAAATTCAGCTATCTTCCCCCGACGTACTGTCTTCGAATCAAGAGGACTTCAACAGGTGGTGGTAAAGTTTCAGACATGTAAAATATTTTAATTATATTCAAGTCTCCATTTTCATATAATGCTGACAGCTCACAAGAACCCAATTAAAATCTCTTGAATGTCATAGGTTAAGTGACATTCACTTACGCTCACTTTAAAGTAGTATATCAAAGGAGATTATCTCAAATATCAAAAGTTTGTGACAAGAAAAGCGGGCACAAATTTTGGTCAGAAAATAAATATTTCCTTCGCCCGTGTCAATTTGGTAAATTTTTGATTATTTTAAAAAATGTAAGTGAAAATACATTGTTATTTAAAAATGATAGTTTTCATTGATACAATGTGATAAAAATAAAATTAACTAAATGAAGTGTTTTTTTTTTTTTTAAACCGATAGTTAGGAATAATTTTCCTATTATAAGGGCAAAGCCGTTGGTGTAGTTTTATAAAGATTATATTTATTCGTAAAAAAATTAAAATGCAGTCGCCTAAGTGCTTTCAAAACTTGAAAGTGGCCCTGCCAGGGGTCTGAGTTAGTCAAAGAAAATTGTGTGTTATTTCTTTTTTTATTAAGTAAACATATTTAGATGAAAATTATTATGCTATTGCACTTACCTTCAATCGAAGTTTCCAAACACTGCAAGATGAATGATGATTTTGTGAAATATTTAGCTTTTCCCCCAAATTTCATATCGATTACATTTTACAACAGTGTATAAAGCCTTACGAGACATTTTTCTTTGTAGTTTTTCACTTAATTATCCCAAATAGGGTCATTGGGGCTGCTATTTCCCTTTTGTCGATAAATGTTACTTTTTTTCTTCTAGCATAAGCTTGATAATATCATCTGGTGAAACTTTGGTATTCTCATTTTTTAAAAGAACCCGTAATTTAATTGTTTTTAAATAACTGAAATGTTGATATGTTTTTATATATAATAGTGGCACAAATTGTAATATAGTAAATAAATTACCAAAGTGCTTGTGAATGTGTGGAATGCCAGGTCACCACCGTGGTTCGGATTCCCACTTTAAAAACTGTAGGTCCTTCATTTCATATCACAATCACCCTACCATTACACATTAGCGTAATTTCGTAAAACCCACGTGTAGTAAGACGCGGTGCTAATAAATTTATTATTATATTTTTTATTATTATTAAAAATAATATGGCGGGCTAACTTGAGCATTCCCTATATCTAACCTGTAGAAAAATCAAGTTAAATCTGGCCCGCCACATTTTTAAATATCAATATAGCAAAATTCTCTTTTCACCATTCGTTTGTGGGAGGAGCAACTAAATAGAAACCTTATTTCCCCAAACATCATTCCAGTTTAGTAAAGAGTTGGGTGGTCTAGGTGTAAGGTGCCGGACTTCTGTGTGCGGGTCCGGGGTTTCAATCCTTGGTTCTGGCACAGGTTTATCTGATTGCGCCAAACCCTTCCTTCACCCTAACAGGATGCGTAGTGTGGAATGCCATGCTCCACGTGTTCGGATTCCACTTTAAAACTGTAGGTCCTTCATTTCATTCACAATCACCCTACCATTACACATTAGCGTAAGTGCGTATAACCCGAACGGGTAGTAGACGCGGTGCTAATAATAATAATAATATTAATTGAGTGCATATATATTGTTAATGCGGTGTAATATTAACTTTAGACAGGGTTTAAAATTTTTAATAGAGCTTATGCCTTAATTTGACATGTAAAAAAAGAAAATAATAATAATAATATGCTATGGGTTTGGTTAGGTGTCAAAAATTTAGGTATGCTACTGCCAAACCAATATTTAATAAAGGCTCATCTTAATTTTTCAAAGGCTTTTGACATAATTTAAAGTGCTAATTAATTGTCTTTCTTTTTCCTTTTTTAAGAAGGATTAAAAAATACTGGTGTTGATGTGCTAAGGATTTTGGGAAATAACTAACTTGCAAAGGGTTCCAAATTTCCTTGAACATGAATTTCCTGTCAACATTGAGATTATTAGACCTGTTGGGTGTCAAAGAGATGCCGTTCTTTTGATGCGTGCCAATTGCTGTATTAGAGTCCTCCTTGCATCGACTAAGAATATCCTGGACTCATGATTCCGCTTTCACCGGCTTCACACGTTGGTCCAGCGTTGGCCCCCAACGTTTTGAATCAATAAAATAACGTTGGCGCGAGCGTTGGTAGTTGGCGGCGCCAAAGTTTTGCGCAGCCGTCCACACGTTGGCGTTTTTGCTCATTCTAATTGCCCACAGGCATCCCAGTGCGTACGTTAATCTCCGTCAGGAGTAAGTGTTCTGTGACGTTAATACTTGATACAAGCATGCGTTAAGATGTCCATCCTCTTTCATCCGCATGGACAAATGAAAGAGTTGAATTTATTGAACTTTACCAGCACATCGAGATATATGAAACGCAATCCGGAAAGATCATAAAAAAAATTTTGTAGTGATGCATGGAGAACCATTCAAAGGGGTATGGAAAATGATTTTCTCGATCGAGAAATTACAAAAAAGAGAATGTTGATGAGCACATATGCTTGTGTAGAAAGAAAATTTAAAGATCTACTCGTTTGGATCATCAGCAGACGATTTTTTTTCAAACCGAATTGGTTCGCATATGAGTTGATGGACAGTTTTCTTGCTCCGATTATTGATAAAAAATGATACGGTTACAATTAACCAGAGTGAGTGAAAATTTTTATAAAATTTT